>JAAAWM010010677.1:0-47661 GCA_036873465.1 Thinopyrum obtusiflorum
TATCCGCGATCGCCACCCATGGCGATCACAGCCCAATACTAAAGCATAGCAGATGGACAAGATGAATGGCCACTGATGAAATAATCTAGCATCCTATCATAGGCATTTAGGATGGCCGGTAATGTATCAACAGCAGTTATCAAAAGTAGGCTATGCATCAGGGTATGAACTACCGATAACAGAAACAGCTATTCTACTCTAATGCAAGCAGTAGATAGAATATAGGCGATATCTGGGTGATCAAAGAGGGGGGAATGCTTGCCTGGAAGCTCTGTTGAGAGAGAAGGGTCGTCGGCGAGGTAGTCGTACTCGACAGTGTCTCCAGCGGTCTCAGCGTCGGTCTCGGTCTCGGGGACGTCGTCGGTATCGGGGTCTACCGAGGGAGAAGAGGGGGAAGAAACAATAAATACACAGCAAACAAGTGCAACACATGTATGACATGATAACAGGCAGCGCCGGGTGTGTTCTAACGTATGCCTACACGGTATCGGTGAAGGGGGAATTCAACCGGGAATTTATTCCCGGATCCGGACCTGTGTCAGACAGATGACCGGAGGGGGAAGGTTCCATGTTCAGCTATCTAGGGGCATCACACGGATATGCGGGTAGCGTATCCGGGTTTGCCTCGTCGTTCTGATCAACTTTCATGTAGAAAGTTTTTCGATCCGGACAACGGTTAAAAAGATATGATTTTCCAAAGTTTATTAATGATTTTCGGAATTAAATAAAACCCGGTCAAAGTCAACAGCAGTCAACAGAGTTGACTTGGTCAACGTTGACCGGTGGGTCCCACTGTCATAGACCCGTTTAACTAATCTAACAGATTAGGGACTAATTAGCTAACAGATTAACCTAACTAATTACCTAACAAATTTAATTAACTAATTAATTAATTGTCTAATTAATGGGGGGGGGGGGTATATACATTTTTTTTAAAACATTTTTTTTTAGATAAAAGGGCACTGGGCCCATTCGTCAGCGAACAGGGCCGGACAATGTCCAGCGTGCCCATACGGGCACCGGACATGTCCGGCTGGACCAAATGCAACGCAGGCACGCGCGCGCACGGTCCAGAGGACCGGCGGCGGCGGCCGGGGCCGAGGCCCGAGGGGGAAGCCGGAGGCCGGGGCCAGGGGCGCCACGGGCAGCGACCGGAGCCGGCGGCCGGAGCGGACGGCGGCAGGGGGCGACGCGGGGCCGCGCGGGCGGCGGCCCGAGCGAGGCGGAGGCGCGGCACGAGGCCGGCCCAGTGGGGAGGCGAAACGGGGCGGGCGACGCGGCCGGCGCGGCCTCAGGCGCGCGCGCGACCTGGGCGCGCCCGGGACGCAGCCCAGGGCGGCGAGGGGTGGCGGGACGGCGACGCAGTGAGGGGCGGCGGCGAACGGGCACAGGGGCCGGCGGCGGGGCGCGAGCTCACCAGGGGAGCAGAGAAGAGGGGGCGACGGCAGCGGGGGTGAGGCGGCGGAGGAGCAGGCCGGCGGAGCAGGCCGGGCGGCGCGGCGCGCCGGGTCCGGCGACGGCGGGCGCAGGGGCCGGACGGGGGTGGCGCCAGGGGAGAGCCCCCGATCCACTTTTTGCGGGGGGGGGCAGGGGGGATTTCTTTCTTTTTCGTTTTTTTTCTTTTTGTGGGGAGAAAGAGAGGGGGCTGTCCATTTAGGGTTTGGGGTGGGGGTTAAATAGGCCAGCAAATGGGCTGGCCCAAGTGGGATGGGGTTCTGGGTCGGCCCAGTAGGCCGGGGGGAGCCAGGGGGTTGGTTTTCACTCTGTACATTTTGCTTTTGTTTTATCTATCAACTATTTTATTAATTGCTTTGACATTGAACGAGTCTGAAAAATTACCACACACATTTCTAAATTAGTAACTTGCCAAAACCTGTTGTGACAAAATGTCCCAACGTTATTCTAATTGGTTTGTATTTACTATTTTAAATAAAAGTATTATTTAATTATTATTTTTAAATATTGTTTTAACTATTTTGATGCAACTAAATATTTTACAAACATGTAGTTCTCCACCACAACTACTTTCGAATTATCCGACACACTCGAAACGTTTTAGTTTTAACATCCGAAAACTTTTACCGTTTGACGTGATTTCAAATTTGAATTTGAATCGGTTCGAATTAACGCGAGGTTTTCAATAGTAACCGTGGTGACGTGTCATCATTAGCAGGGTATTACTGTAGTATGATTACCCGGGTGTCACAACATTCATTGTGTTTGTTATGTACCTGGTTGCTTTAAAATCATTCTGTGAGGTATTGTTACTTTGAAATCCTTCTCTTAATAATCATTCTGTTCGACGGGTGCATGAGCTTTCAGATTTAAGGTTCACCGGCACACAAGGTATATCCTAAGCCATTAATCGGTCCTACTCTACTGCAGATCCTTGCTATTGTTGTTCAGTGTCTTGCTTGCAATACGAATGGGTGCCTCTAGATAGGAACATATGTAGTTTCTTGATTTACTAACATGTGTGTGGATCCCAATGCGCATATTCTTGATGAAAACTATCCTTTAACCCTATAGTGTCATGTGGCTTTATCAAAGTCAGGCCATTAATGGGTTTTTAACAAAATTCCATTTGACTTACAAATATATCTGCAGTGACATACTATTATTAGCAGTCATTTAAATACTCTACAGTTCCAGTGATAGATGAATTGGTCTATCAAATATGCATTACTTTCTGTATTGCCTAGCCCCGCCTTGATTACGTTGTTTTGTTATACTAGATGTTTATTCACCTGTTGTGATAGCATACCTGATTGTTTGTATTGTTTGACATGTATTCCGTGCACAGAGTCACTTGGTTGTTTGATGCGTTCGTGCTCATCGGCGGGACGGTGAAAGGCGCAACTCCGATGCGGTTCCTCGCCGGTTGGACGGCGTTCAAGCGCAACCCCGGCGCGCACTGAATACTGCCTCGGCTACAATCTCCCTCGGTGAGCTCCATCTTCCTATGGGACATGGCCATGGCTATATTGATGTGGGGCTCGTCTGGTTGATGCTCTATGCCCTACTCATCCATCGGTTCCTACTTGAGCTCTGTAGTTGTGGATCCATGCCATTTTAGAGTTTGCAGGCTGCTGTTCATGTTTAGTTGCTATCATAGGAGCTCATGTGATGCTCTGGTTTACATGTGGATGCCCTGGTCCTATAGCTATGCTCCTGGATTTGCTAGATTGATCAGTGGCGTTCGTGCTAGGGCGATGATGATTAATCATGGCTGAAATAAGTGTGCCTTTGAGCAATCATGGCACCTGTGCATATCAGGTTGGATCCTCCCTCTTGTCTCTAGACTCCTTTTTGATCCTGTGATACTTGTTGTTGTCCTTGGATGGTCATTCTTATTGAGTGATAACCAGGGCAGCTCCACTGTATAAACAGATTGATCTGGTGATAAGAGATGACGGGGGTAGGTTATATGATCGAGGAAAGGCGAATCTGAGCCCACTATGCAATGAACCCTGAACCCTTTCTATTTGTATTTAAAGGTGTTGCTTATCCAAAAACAAGAACCGAAGCAGACCACAGGCGCTCCCAGAGCTCAGGCCCTCTCGGCCGTCCGATCTATTTCTTGATGCGATTCAAGCCATCGGATCTCGGGTTTGGCTCACGTGAGACGTCGCATATTTACCAGATCGTTGTGAGCCGTTAGATAAAATTCCAATTGAAACAAAATGTAAATACCATGCCCCCATCAGGGCATCTGTGTCATTTCGCGTACCGGCTATAAAATGACCGCGGCTTCCTGCGATGAAAACCTAGCGTCCGCCTCCTCTCTCACTCGCTCCTGCAGCCGCCTCCCTGCCTCCCTCCCACGCAGGTGGCTCCCACCAACCACGGCGATGGCGGCAGCGGCCACGAAGGAGGGCGGCAGACCAGCGGCGCCGGCGATGGCGTCCGTGGCAGCTATGCAATGAACCCTGAACCATTTTTATTTGTATTTAAAGGTGTTGCTTATTTATGCTCAAGTGGTGTTCGTGCTAGGGCGATGATGATTACCTTGGCTGGAATTAGTGTGCTTTTGAGCAATCGAGGCACCTGTGGGTATCAAGTTGGATCCTCCCTCTTGTCTCTAGAATCCTTTTTGATCCTGTGATACTTGTTGTTGTCCTTGGATGGTCATTCTTGTTGAGTGATAACCAGGGCAGCTCTACTGTATAAACAGATTGATCTGGTGATAAGAGATGATGGGGGTAGGTTATATGATCGAGGAAAGGCGAATCTGAGCCCACTATGCAATAAAACTGCAGCTACCTCCCCTAATGTGTGTAGTATTGAAGGCAAAAAAGAACTTTTCATGTCTTGCTACTTCAAAATTCCAAAAAGGTTCATTCTTCCTTTGCTGGTTACTTAACCATGATTTTTTGTTTTGCTTTGGTTCTGGTTGAGATACTAAAGGTTGTTTATATATGAAAAGAACAAACACTTGTAGTTTTGTATGCCTCAACTGTTGCTTAGGATCCAGTGTTGTAGTGCTTTGCCTAATTACAAATAACTCTAATCAATAATAGTGGTTCTTTCCTTCTGATTTGAACTGAGAGAGAGCCACTGATTCTTGATCTTAAGGTGACCCCATTTTTCTATGCCTCATGCTCATGCTGCTCCATGTTCCCTTTTAAAAATTCTTGCTTGCATTTTGGGTTGGTTTCCGCTCTATGTCCCCTTTTAGCGTTTCTTTCCGTTGTTGCTGCACTCCCTTTTGGGCGTTCATTTCATGCCCAGGATCTTGCAAATTGTGCCTGTGCCGAGCTTGCTTTAGAGTACGGGCTACGGAGACGTCGAGGACTTCAAGGTGAGACACGTTCGATTAAAGACGCGGGACTCCTCTCCCCGTCAATCTCGCGCTGCTTCTGCTCACCATCCCTCTCTCTGACCACTGCAGGTCACCGATGTTGTGGAGCTGGATGAGGTTTCCGGGCAGTTCATCGACCGCCTGTTCTTCCTGGAGAAGGTGAGCAATCGTCATCGATCCATCAAGCTAGCTCTTCGTCATGCATGGAGATTGATTGCAGACAGTCCTTTTTCTGCTGGTTACAAATTCCAGGTCTAGAGATGATTTACTCTGCCAGGCAGCAGCACTCGAAGCACACAGGATCCTGAACCTCAACAACAACCCCTACTTTTCTGGGCCCTAATGTAAGATCAATCACGCCTGTTACTTCAAGCTAGAGTGTACTCTGAAGTAATCTGAAGTCTGAAGATTTGATAGCTCTAGATCATCATCATGCATGTGGGTGCTGTGTTGATACATGCTCTCTGCATGCATATGTTGTTGTTCATTCTGAAACAGACCTGAACTTAACTTTGAGTCAACTTCGTCCATGGCAGGTTGCAACGGCCGTGACGGCGTCGAGGCTCGGGCGTGTGGCCGTCGACGTGGAGCAGGCAGAGAAGGAGCGACTACTCCCCAACGGCAGCCTCTTCTCCCTTGTCCACGGTCAGTGCCTCTTCTCCATTGCTGGTTGCTTTGCTCCTTTTATGTTGCTGTACACTGAAATGAAATGAAATAAAATGAAATGTATGTACTGAAATGAAATGAATATACTCCAATTTGAAAAGGAGTATATAGGTGTTGAGCTGTGCCATGAATAATAATGCAATAATCCTCTGTTCTCTTTTTCTCTTTTTCTTTTGCAATCCATCACTGCATTATTATTCATGCCACCGTCCTCTACTCAGGAGACACTCTGTTTCGGATGCTCTGTTTTTATTATTGTTCCTTCTGGTTTCTGTTGCTGTACTCAGCCCAAATATGCTGTGTATATACATACATACATGGGGGGGGGGGGGGGGGGGGGGGGGGGGGGGGGGGGGGGGGGGGGGGGGGGGGGGGGGGGGGGGGGGGGGGGGGGGGGGGGGGGGGGGGGGGATATATATATTCTTTGTACTTCCCTTGATTATTTTAGTGAGCGGAGTTGTGATCTGTAATGCCAATTTTGCATTTCTTTTGTTAGCGGAATCGTGGTCTGTAATGCCAATAGGCAAGGAATCTTTTTGTTTTATGCATCAATGTGTCGGTACCATGTATTTGATTTTGTCTTGGTACACACATGACTTGATCATGTGAATGATCAATGCCAGTCACATTATGGTAGTTCTTTTACAAGCAACCGAATTTAGCTAATCCCTCCTACTGTATAGAGGCTGCCTCAACATATTCCCTCTTTAGTTTCCAGTCTCCTACTGTTACGGTTTAATTTCCTTGGAGTTTCTTTGTGATAGTCTAACGGGCAGTCATTGTTTCTTTATGCATGAAAGCACAAATTGTGAAGGAAATAAAATGCATGTATGTTCTGTTTACTCTCTCTTCCCCCGCCTCTGATATGTCCACCAAACTGTTGGGTTCACTTGAAGGCAAGGATGTTATTAATTTACTCTTGCAGGATTTTTTTTAGAAAATATATAGTTTTACTTAACGACGAGGGCTCGCCCTCGGATTTCTGTTATCATAAATCAGTGTCTAATAGGAGATAGAAAGTATATAGCAATTTTTTTAGTTTTCGCGATGTTTGTGTCTTTCATGTTCAGTTGGTCTATTAGTGTAGTGCTTATTGAACTTCTTTTGGAAAGGAGGCCAGTAAGAAGATGTCACCATGCATCTCAGTGCCACTGATTTTTTGCTTGGGTACACTATTTTTGGCTGTAACATTCTGAATAATAGTTTGAATTTGTCTAATTAAACATTCAGTATACATAGAGTGTTTTATGTTTTTCACCACCGAAATCCATGGTACTAAGTAATTTACTTAATCTATTAACATCTGACATACTTCATATATTAGGCAAATGCAACCTATGCCTCAGCTAATTGATATATTAAACCTCCCTACCATATTCAGAACTGGCATGATGCAGAACTCGCATGGCGTACCCTGTTACAAAGGGGAAAAAATATAATTTTGTTATTTTGTACATTTTGTTCTTGGTTTTGATCTGAAGAACCAAGTGGAACCTAGATTTTCATCGATCTCTCCGTCATTGTTCATTATCTAGAACTATGCATGATATTGCATCTGGGCACTTAAATCTCGGTTTAAGTTTTGTGGGCTGTGCATATCCGATATGGAAATCATCTTGCCCTATCATTAGGTCAGCTCAATCCCAGCGGACAATTTCTTTGTTGCTCTGTTATGGGGCTGTTTGGATTGGATCCCAGAACCGCCGTGCCAAAAAATTGGTCGTTGACTGAGTGGTCGCTATGCGTTTGGATGGACGCCGATTCTTTGGCGTGCCCAGGCTAGCTCCACATCTCAGTTCAATTCCACGCCAGTTATTTGGTGAGAAGCAGGCGGCCGATTGCTCTACCAAAATTTTGGTGCCCCCGTGATTGGCAGGGTTGGCTCGGGCAGCATCCAAACAGGCCATATATATTTATATTAAACCATATGTTTATATCTTTCTGGTGATGCATTTGGTTTCTAAATTGATATTTTAAAAAAAGTGCATTGATCCTTGGTGGTGAGAAAAATTTACTACAAGTTCAGTTTCTTTAGTGTTGCAGAAAAAGTTGACTACTAAATACTGATGCATACTAGACACACAACTTATTTGATTCCCATTGCCATATATCAACCTAGCTGAACTAAAGATGACTATTGATGTTTCTGGATGATTTGCAGTTCGGTCGGTGCCGTGGCGGAGGGTTGTCTTGTGGTTTGACCGGAGAGGGAGCACACCAAAGAAGCGATCTCGTCCCCATTGGTCAGGTACCCTTCGTCTTTCTCTCGTTCGACCTCTCCAAGAAAGTTATATAGGTAGAGTAAGCTAATTGTGTTTTCCGGGTGCTGTATAGGATACTACGGTTAAAGATTGTTCTCATTTATATTGATGTTGCTGATTATCAAATCAATGGCAGTTATCTAGAGTGCATCTCCTTCAGATTTGACGTACTATGTCTTCCAGCTTATACTATATATGATTTCTTTCCATGGTTTTAACTAATTATGGATATGTATCTAATTATGTTATTTTGGCATCAACAAATTACTCACCTAGCATTTATTCTGCTATATGGAAACAATCGGTGCCTATTTCTTTTTGATCTGAACTCAGACATAATTCTGCTATATGTAAACAATCATTGGTTCTTTCTTTTCTATCTAAACTGAGAAATAACTCTAATCAGTTGTTTTTTTTATTTACTGTCCAAGTATCATTCTTACCTAAAACTTGTGCCAAAACTGGTTTTTCTTTCATATGTGCCATAGATTATCCAACCCCCTCTGCTTCTGTACAATTTTGTTGACTTATCTGGCATTTTCTCGGCCATGTGGAACCAGCACATCTACCTGCGAATCTCCAGGCTATGGTACTAGCGGGGTGGCTTCGATGATGGCCCTATCAAGAGTATACATGTGTGCTCTTCTATAGGGAAATCATGCCAACGAGACGGTGCCTAATGAGGTCATAGACATGTTTGTGGACACTTTGCATGAGAGAAATTTATACAAGTGTGCCAGGATCCATGTGAGGTTCCCTGTAACAATTCTGAGGGCAGTGGAAGGCACGCATACGTTATGGTTCACTAGATCAACAATTGTCCATCACCTTGAGGGTGTTCCATTTGGTCATGTCTGTTAACATGCTTAGTTGGGGGGGGGGGGGGGGGGGGGGGGGGGGGGGGGGGGGGGGGGGGACCGTTGGTATCATTTAACTTCCTCTTTGTGAAGGAGTCATGCCAACTGCTAAGTTCGACTGACTTTTAAGTATGGAGCATACTACTCGTAACTGAATTGTACAAATAAAATGCATATATCATTTATAATTATGTGAATACAATAGAGCCCTAAAAGGGCAACTACAGCATATATATGTAGTGTAGGCATTTATTTCCTCTAAGCACTCTCTCCTCTTAGTGGAGGCCTCCATACACTACAAATGTGAGCCTCGAAGAAAAATGCTTCACATGGCCTCCTAGCTTAGAGCTGCCTCCAAACTTTTGTTTCTATTAAGGCAATCATACATTTCTACATGGCACCCCTTTTGTTGAGCCTCCGAGTTGCAAAGTGAATGGCATGTCAGCTTGATTAATTGGAAAAAAAAATTGTGGGACTGCTCTAGAGGTTATACTCCAATGTTATACATTGCAGTGTTTTTGGCTACCCTTAGAAACAACAATGTGAACCCCAACTTGGAGGCAGTGTTGCCACCAAACACTTCAGCTGTTCTTACACCCACACCTACACTATATTGGAATTTGGGTATATCGGGACCCATCTCCTATAACTTAGCAAATTATGTATTTGTGAGTTTTTCATAATTATGAAATAAAATGCACGTACGTTTTGTTTGAAAGCTTACTCATGTAAATTTTCATAAAATAATACTCCATCCAGTTTAAGAGGAGTGCATGTTAGTTTTTTTTCCACATTGCAACCCATATAACGAAATGGAGGTGCAGTGAGCCAATGCAGGCAGAATCATTTGCGATCACTAACTCCATGGGCCAAATGCATGAAGCCTAAACAATTCCTCTTGATTCCTTGGTATGCAAGTTTTTGCTAACATGTGTTCCTTTTGAAGAGGAGGGGTATAACAATTTCTGATCTGAGTGAATGAGAAAATAAGGAGGCCACAATTTAAGTTTGTATTGGTTAAAAATTACACAAGAAATTTCACCTACAATAATATGACAATTTGTGACCTGGTCTCGTAGTCATTTTTCTCATTTTTTACTCTCGGCTGAAACTTAAATTGTAGCATCCTTATTTTCTCAAGGGCCAATTCCATTTTCCCCCCTAATTTGCGCCCAGTCTCATCTTTACCCCTAAAAATAAACAATACTCAACTTTGCCCCTCTTTCGTCTGGTGCCCTTATGGAAATACCCCTCCATGTCGTTTCCATCCGGTCAAAGGCCTTTGACCGTCTACCGGACGTTTCCTGGACATTTTTACCCCTCGCAAAGAAAATAAACAAAACTAAAACAAAAGGAAAAAAAAAGGCAGAGAGAACCTTACCTGTAGCCTGCCCATGTAGCCAGCCCAACCCACCACCGCTGTGAGTCGTCGTCTTCAACCTCATGCCAGAAGAGCACTGAGAGCGTACCGCCGTCGTCCGCATAGCCACCGTACTCCCCACGCTATCTAACCATGTCCAGGAGCTCCGCCGAGCTCCGCCACATCTCCACGATGATGCCCATGATCCAGGAAGCACCACATCATCGCCTTCGTCACCATCTTTACCTCCGGACGCCGAATGTTGCCATTGTCGATTCTCATCTTCACAGCTCCCCCGACCCTGCCGGCCTGCCCATAAGAACCGCCGTTAGCCACTGCCCGTGTCCCCCTTTTCCTTTGCTTGTTCCCGTGCCATAGCGTCATTCCCCGCAAGCTCTGAAGCCGTCGTCCGCCATTGACGAAGAACCCGAGCACCTCAAGCTCGAGTTGCCCCTTTTTTCTGTCCAGCATGCTTGTGGAGCTCCCAGGGTGCCGCCAAAGATGCTCAACCTGCTCGCCCGTGCCCCTTAGTGACTTCTCCGTCGAGCCCGTGCGTTCATCGCCGCAAATCCTCACCGCCGGCTACGATTATGTCCATCCCCAGCAGCCCCGCAACCCCCGTTGGACGCGCGCCATCTCCAGCTACCCAACGTGCCACTCCACCATCCATTTGGTCGCCGGAGGAGATGACCCGAGGCCCTCCGCCGCGATCTATGCTCGCCGGCGGCTTAGCTGCCGGTTAGCTGACGTGGTAGAGATTAGCTTAGGCTAATCTCAGTTTAGTTAAGCCCCGACTCTATGACAGTAGGCCCCATCCCTTTAATTAACCCTGTTTTATTTTATTTTCTGTTGTGTGTGTGAGAGAGAGTTTCCAGGGTAAGGTCCACCTGTAAGAGAGAGAGTTTTTCTTCTTCTTTTCCAAGGGTAGGTCCCACATGTTAGTGACATATGCACACAAGGGCAACTATGTCCAGAAAACTTCCCGTATGTGGTCAAAGGCCTTTGACCGAACGAAACGGCACGGGGGAGTATTTTCATAAGGACACTACACGGAAGTGGGGTATAGTTGAGCACTGTTTTTTTTTTTTTGAGGTAAAGATGAGGCCGCACGGAAATTAGGGGGGGAGGGGGTGTAAATGTCCCTTTTCTCAATTTCCCCAATGTCGTAATTACTCATATGATTTTGCCAAAAGTTGTGTGGGTAAGTGCCAACCCAAAAAATTTTAATTTGAATATTTGAAAACTTATAAACGCTTTTTTTTTATTAAATTTTCACCCATGCCATGCATACCGCGCGGATGCACATCTCCGGCGACACATCCAGGGAAGCTCCAAAACCGCAGGCTCCGTGCCATTGGCCGGTCGCCGTACCGCGTATGAATGGCGCCTCTGTAGCTACCTCGGCACTGCAGCCGTGCAGCGACAGCCGGCAGGTGGAGCAGAAAAACGGATGAGCTAACGAAGAAAGGCATAAATAAACCCATCTTTTCCGACGATAATCTGTTGTTGTTCGACGGTACGACGATGCCTGGGCGGCTCCCATGTCCGTGAGGTCTCCATCGTCTGCAGTGCGCGCGCTTCATTTCTCGACGAGATGCGGTGTGAACTTCTAGCTGAGAGGTGTGGTGCCTTTCTGAACTGCTGTTGCGGTATTTATTACTGTCTCTACAGTGCTGGCCTTTTCTTGACAGCGAATAGTGGCTGAAAGGCACCCCCGTGGGGAAGAAGTTTACGCATTTGCCATCAGTTTGAACTCTAATTCAGCTTTTGCCATCGTCTTTCTTTTGCAGCCATGGTGAAGTTTTCCATTTTGCAGATAAACTGGGGAGTTTTATTCAACCATTAGAATCAGCCGACAAAAGCTCAAAAGGTCTAAAAGTTTAAAACAAACCAACACAATATTTAGTAAAATTATTTGTGATCTTTTTTTCAAGAAAACTTCTAATCTATTCATCTTAAATCATGGCAGTACAACGAACACTAGAACTAATAAAAATTACATCCAGATCCATAGAACACCTAGCGACGACTACAAGCACTGAAGCGAGCCGAAGGCGCGCCGTCGTCATCGTCCCTCCCACGTTGGAGCCGGGCAAAACTTGTGACCATTGGATGTGAGGAGAAGTGTTAAAATATGATATCTGATTGATGTGTGGGTTTCAGTATTGATGGCATGGTACAAACGTACAACTATTCCTTTTCTTGAATCACAATGCACTTAACAACAACAATTGTTCCCTTGCATTATTGACACCGCTTTCTTATCTGGATTACTGGCCAACTGTGCTGTGCCTGGATTACAACTTGCAAGTGCAAACCCCCGGGGGGGGTCTCTCTCTCTCTCTCTCTCTCTCTCCCTCTCTCACCCACAGAGACAGCTTTTCCTTGACCTAGCTAGGGTAGCCCTGTCCTTCCGTTCCTGCACACTTAACCCCCTCGCTAGATAATTAGGATCAGCTAGAAGATAAGTACGCAAACATGGATCAGTTTCCCCTTCTTCCTAGTGGCTCCAAGCCCAACACCTCCACACCCTTGTACCTCACCTTAGACAATACAACCTCGGGGACATCCACCTCACCAGTGCCGGAGCCGGCGCCGGCGCCGCCTGAACCTTCCAGACAGTCCAACCATGACAGGGGAACGGATACAGTCAAAGCCAAGATCATGTCGCACCCTCTCTATCCTGCTCTCCTGACAGCCTTCATAGAGTGCCAGAAGGTACGTACGTCCCGGCCTCCCGGGTTCTAAGAACGCATGTAATATTGCGATTAATGGTCTGTTGCATCACAAAATCACCAGCAAGATGCTTCTTATTCTCTAGCTTTCTGTTCAGAAATTCTGTTCATCTCCGTGCCTGTGCAAATTAGTGCTCCTTTATTTTGCCTTATCTAAGGTCGGAGCCCCGCCAGAGATTGTCGGTCGGTTGTCCGCCCTCGCCGGCGACCTCGATTCAGATCCTGTCGACCGGCGCCAAGACCCGGTGCCGGACCCAGAACTTGATGAGTTCATGGTAATCTAACTCTCCAATAGCTAGCTAAAGTATCTTAACGATCTACCTTCCGAGGAGAAGAGAATATATAATTTTCCGTATGACCTCATTGATCTGTATGACTCAGAATCTACATGTTTAGCAGATGTAGCTACAGAATTCTATGAGATGAATAGTATGCCTGCACACGACATATATATGTATGGTTTACAGATGAGTATGTTTACTTTCTCCATGCACAGGAGACCTACTGCGATGTGCTGGTCAGGTACAAGCAGGAGCTCACGAGACCGATCCAAGAAGCCGACCAATTCTTCAGGGCCATGGAGGCGCAGATGGAGTCGTTTACGATAGGTATATGCGCATTTGTTACCACTATTTGCTTTTCAGATTCACAAATTGGGAACGACAGTGCTGACTATTGCAGAGCAGGGACCCTAGTACACGATTGTTTGTCAATATACAGAGCAAATGCAAACAACCATGCATCTGGCTGTCACTGTGAGTTGTTCCTGTGCATATAATAGTTTAACAAATGGGCGAAATCTAAGGACGCTTCCAATTAAAAAAGCGCCCTTAGATTTCCGCCATTTGTTAGGGGGAGTTCATAGGTAAAATGCTGACATGACACATTAATTAAAGACGAAAAAGAAGAGAAGGGACAAAGATACCGCTCTTAGCACGTTTCTCTACACAGTGTAATTAATGCTCTCATCATGTTGTGACTTATTTTCCTATGTTTCTCTCCTTTCCTCTTCTCTACAACTAGGCCATAATATAAAATGCATATGTGATGTACGTATAAACCAATTAAATGCAGCATCACTTAGAAACAACATCTGACATGCATTTGTGATGATTGTCTCTAAAAATTACCACCTAGGATGACGAGTTAAGAGTCAACGCATTGGGAGCGGCCTAAGCAGCACACGCATCTTTGCTTTACAGTGTTGTGCTCTTTTACTGGGTTTTGTTTTCCCTGTAGAAAGAAGAGGTGTATGCGTGTGACACCATAATCACTATTACAAATTATTAGCATTTACATGTATGTATCAAACAAAGTATTAATAGCGGTATGTCTTCCCCATTAACAGTTACCACGATAACAATATATGGTTACCAGATAACAATTTATATGCTTAGGTATTGCAATGTATGCAAAGCTAAAGTGAGTATTGAAGTGTTAGCAGGAAGTAATAGATGATATCAACTAATAACTTGGTAACCAATTATTATAACATGGTAACCAGGTGGTTATAATCTACCTATAAGGGGGGGGGGGGGGGGGGGGGGGGGGGGGGGGGGGGGGGGGGGGGGGGGGGGGGGGGGGGGGGGGGGGGGGGGGGGGGGGGGGGGGGGGGGGGGGGGGGGGGGGGGGGGGGGGGGGGGGGGGGGGGGGGGGGGGGGGGGGGGGGGGGGGGGGGGGGGGGGGGGGGGGGGGGGGGGGGGGGGGGGGGGGGGGGGGGGGGGGGGGGGGGGGGGGGGGGGGGGGGGGGGGGGGGGGGGGGGGGGGGGGGGGGGGGGGGGGGGGGGGGGGGGGGGGGGGGGGGGGGGGGGGGGGGGGGGGGGGGGGGGGGGGGGGGGGGGGGGGGGGGGGGGGGGGGGGGGGGGGGGGGGGGGGGGGGGGGGGGGGGGGGGGGGGGGGGGGGGGGGGGGGGGGGGACACACACACACACACACACACACACACACACACACACACACACACACACACACAAATTTTCTTCATCCTCCTCCTTCCTCCATGCTAATGTTAGCGGAAAATGACTTTGACAAATTCTTAATCTTTAGCAGACTCGGGAGGGGGTTGGAAGGGGAACTAGAGTGGGAGTGAATAGGCGACTATATTTTTTTAGTTTTTCTTGACAATTTTAAGGGTAAGTGAGGACAAATAATTTTTCTAGATATGCACTGTAAGATGAGAACAACCTATATAGCAAGGAAAACTTTTCTACACAAGTTAAGCAAGAGCAACAACTAGCTAGCAAGCACAAGCACATAGTAAAGGAGCGAGAAACAGATTAACCACAAGTTGAAGACGAGGATGTATTCCGAAGTTCACAACATTGGGAGAGTGTTAATCTCAGTTGGAGGGGCGTATCAAATCATGCTTTTTAATGTTGTATAAACTTTTTTAGGAAAATAGACTAATGGATAATTTCCCTAACATTCTTTTTTTTTGTGAATTGTTGTTAACATATTGGGCATATACAATGCAAGGATTAGGGATTTGTTGTACCACTGTACTATTGTACCCTCTATTTAGACCATTCAGTTTGCATCAAGATTCATGCTATCCTTATATAGAAATTTTTCTTTTTTGTTTCTTACAAACAAGAGAACATTTGACCTTGAAACTTTGCAGGTCAACTATACACAAGTGACACTCATTGTATAAAATGTTTCTGATTTAAATTTGTCAAATTTCAATTTTCTAATGAGTTCTATCGTTGAGAAAAATTATGTTGCGCCAAAAAAAGAAAACATTTATGCACTTGGTAGTACCTGCGTGATGTTGATCTGCAAAGTTTCGAGTTCAAATGTTCTTTTGTTTGGGAGAAACAAAAAATAGAATTTTGCTTGCATGAACTTCGATGCAAAAATGGACGGTGAGGAGAGGGTACACTAGTATGGGGGTACAACCAAAACTTTCCCCATCATCAAGGAGTCTATGTATGTAATTTTCAAAATTGTGCTAATTCAATGTATGTAAGCACGCATCTTAGGCTCGCCATGGTGGTGGTATCTTAGCCGGTATCATGCACTCGGGAATAGCAAACACGCTGATGTGACAGAGAATTAACGAAGAGAGAGAGGGTTAGAGTAACATAGGTAGATACCGTATCATGTTAAATGCTATACTACTTTGTGTCATGCATGGCAATAAATATGATCATCTATGATACTACTCTATGATAGTACTATGCACTTTGAAGGTAGTGTCATACACTAGTATCATATGCATGATACTAGTATATGATACTCCCCACTATGAGTAGCCTTAAGCATTGTTTCCAGATCAAGCACTCATGCTTAAGCACATCTTCAAAAACATGCATGGTAGTACAAACTTAAATAAGTTAGAGCATCTACAACTAGCATCCTCAAATCCCCCTCAAACATCCACAGATGCGCCCGGTCAGTGACCGGACAAGAGAGAGAAGGAAAAATGTTTTAGTATTAGTTCATACTATATAGTTTTAGTATTGTAGATGCTCATATTTCTTGAGTTAAATTTGGTTAAACTTTGTGTAGTTTGGCTTTGATCAAATTTTATACGCGGGGTAAAAAGAACCGGAGGGAGTACTTGCATGTTCTCTTTACAGTCCTGATCCACTGTCCCTACAGTGTACACCACACCGTATTTAATCCACACACAGATCGCAGAATTCCAGATCGCACGGATGAGAGAGAGAGAGAGAGAGAGAGAGAGAGAGAGAGAGGGGTCAAGCTAATAATTTCTATCTGAACTGGAGTAACAGCTAGCGTGCATGGCGAGCCCACCAACCGTGACAAAGGTACGAGGAAGAAACGTACAGCGTTCATGAAGGAGTAGGGTGCAGATCGTACAGTAGAGGCAGCACGATTTCACTAGGCCTGGTCTGCCACCTGCCGGTCGTACGCCGTATGCAGTCGACGACGCGCGCGCGCCGGTCCCTCCACTGACACGGGTCCATGGTGGACACTGGTTCATCATCGGCCTGATTTACCTAGCTAGGTTGGTGGCTACGCTGAGTCGCCACGACAAGCGCTGCGGCGGTTTCTGCATGGGCATGTGGACGCCTGATTCACATCACATGTTTGCTCCGTTGCGCTGCACCTGCTTAATTAGCCTTTTGAGACTTGACTTGGATCCCATTCCCATGAATGCATGCGCTGGTCATATACGCAAGGACTGTTTTTGTGCAGGGTGGCGTGGGGCAACTGCATGCTTTTGTGCTTATCAATTCGCAATATACACTACCTACCAAGCGTAAATAAATAAACCAAAGAAACATGTGGAGACAGGCACAAAAATAACATGACCTTCCTCCGTCTTTCAAGAGGCATTTCGATTCATGCATCTTTCAAGTTTAATTTGGAAACAAATATATTTAGAAAGATGTCTGGCTTGAATTTATCTCTGTTATGAACTTCCCATGTTCGTTTGTCCTAACACAAATTTGAGTTTAACCAAACATACAGAGTAAAACTAAACTTAGCACCGAGGATCATCACCATGCGGAAGTGTGGGAGAAGGAAACTGGGTAGAGAGGACGCATGTGTGCATGCATGCAAATAATTGCTAAGCTAATAGAGGTGGTGTGGCAACCGTAGTCAGTGCCGTAGTGATGTGTCATGCATAGTGGTTTGTGCTTTATAAATAAGCTAACGAGGGCAGGCTATTTAGATATAGAACTTCCAATTACATAAAATCATTAGTTCAAGCCGCCATCAAGCATTCAACAGGCAATCTCACGATCGGGCCTGAGTGTACTGAAGAAGAAATTGTATACTCCCTTTGGTCGGAAGGCGCAATGCACATCGGAGAACAATATTAGGAGCTACTCAAGTTAATTAATTGATCATGTATATGGTAATTTATCTGACATCCTTGTTTCCTGGGTTGCCAATGTGACAAAGCAGATAACCAGAGCTACGAAGGGGGCGGTTCTTCAGAAGACGAGCAAGAAACCGGCGACGTCGGGGGCCTGCCAGAGATCACAAGCCACTGCGCGGAGGACAAGGAGCTGAAGAGCCACCTCCTGAACAAGTACAGCGGCTACCTGAGCAGCCTCTGGAGGGACCTCTCCAAGAAGAAGAAGAAAGGCAAGCTGCCGAGGGACGCGCGCCAGAAGCTCCTGCACTGGTGGCAGCTGCACTACAGATGGCCCTACCCGTCGGTACGTACGTATGCCGGCCATGCATGTCACGGCGTTCGTGTGTGTGTGTGTGCGTGTGCAAGACCTTTGCAGCAGTTAATGGCGTGCATGCCTCGGCAGGAGCTGGAGAAGGCGGCGCTGGCGGAGTCGACGGGGCTGGACGCGAAGCAGATCAACAACTGGTTCATCAACCAGCGGAAGCGGCACTGGAAGCCCACGCCGCCGGCCATGGAGTACATGTCGCAGCAGCAGCACCACCACCACCCCTACGGCGGCGCTTCCAGCAGCTCTTCCGCCCCCTTTCGGACGACGGAGGCGCATTACTTCGCCGGAGGAAGCGCGTATCCCCATGGCCCCTGATCGATGCATGGCAGGCCGCCGTAGGTACCTACGCTACGTTGGTATATGATGAGATGCACGGTGTGAGTGTGTGGTTTACTGGTGGCGTGTATGCGTACAAAGCTAAATATACACTACACTGGAGTGATTTCAAGGGGGGATTGAGCAGCTCAGCTGAGTGGAGAAAGGCATTTTCGTGTAATGGTCATATATATAGGGACCGGGATTTGACATTGTATGCGTCTGTGTTTGCATGTTTGCATAAGTGGCATATAGGAGAAAAACGATTGATCATTATAGTTGATTTGAATGATAAATTCTTGGACTAGAGGCCCTAATACACAACTTTCTGACTCTTAATTAGTGCTAACAAGTTTTTGTGTCGTGTGACTTTGTCATATTTTTCTAACTTTGTGCTAGATTGTCAATAAAAGTTGTGGCTCTAAAACATAAGAGAGAAGTGGATATTTCAACCCTAAACTCTAGGGTGAGTTTAACTTACGTACAATGCTAAACTATGAAATCAGTTAGACTACACCCTCGAACTACGGCCGTGCGACGCTACGTGGTTCTGGACATAGTCCAAGCTCTGGGCAACGTCGGCGGCCACCTGGACGAGGGGGAATTGGGAGAGCATTGACATCGAGACGGTGCTGTTGTTGTTGGCGCGGGAGAGGCAGACAACGAGCGTAGTGATGCCGGGCGGAACTGGTAGGCGACCTACGTATTGGCTTTGGTGGGGCAGGCGCACCAGGCTGGTGAGGATGCCACCGTGCCAGTGAGGCCCAGACCGGAGTGGAGTTGGAAGAGGAGAGAGAAAGGAAGATTAGAGGCTGACATATGGGACATACAATTATTTTACTTAACTATTGCTCACTAGAATGTTGACTAGTCAAATAAGCTACAACATCACACAAAACCACCTTCCCATCATCTCGGGGGGTAATTTAACCGATATTGGTAGTTGAAGGGTGTAGTCTAACCGGTTTCATGGTTTGGGGTTGTGGATTGAATAGCACTAAAGTTCAGGATTGAAATATGCACTTCTATTAAAACATAAGCAGTTTGCGCCCTACCCACAGACCTTTTAATAGCCTAGCACATGCTGACCCAGCATAGCCCCCTCCTTTGCTCATTTGCTCGGGAGCTCCTGTTGCACACAGTTGCCATCCCGACCATAAGGTGGGGCATAAAGCAAATGTGCATTCCCTATTTATCGCTTATTGCGACAAGTTGCAAGGCAAATTACATGAGAGAGCGACCAAAGCTAGCCACCCGAGTCGGCTCAATTATCATATAGCAATAAACAACATTTTCGGTTATGGGAAGGTTTTGGGTCTGGTTTCTCGGTTGAAGGAAGGTTCTATTCGCATTTGCGTTTTTCTCTCTTTTATGTTGCTTTTACCAATGGCTTTTATGTTCTCCTTGCTTAAAAAGTGCGTACAAATTTTTTAAATGATTTTTTTTACAAATGACTTATTTAGAATTTTCATAAATATTCATGATTTTTTTTTAAATATTTACATTATTTCAGAAAAAAATCCTGACTTCCAAATTTTTTCATAATATTTTAAATAATGTTCGTGATTTTTTTTAAGTTCACGTATAGAAAAAAGTTTCCAAGTTTAAGAAAATGTTTAGATTCTTTAAAACCGGGAAACATTTAACAATCAAACACATTATTTTTTTCCAAAAAAAGTCAAAAAAGTATATTATAGAAAACCAACCAAATACCGGAATAAACTCAAAGTGGAAAACAAATAATTTCAATGGAAAACAAATAATTGTTAAACAACCATAACGCTATTGGTAGCAACAGAATCCTAAATGACCCACCGGCCATGGAGCAACACCCAGACAATCTATCGCAAGAATACTATTAACTTTGGTGATAATGTTAACATAATATATTTACATTATTTTAAAATGTTCACAAATATAAAATATACTTATCCCCCTAGAACAAACAGCCCAACTTTAGTGAATTTTTCAATTGCCTTCTATGTTTTTCTTTTTTTCCTTATTATTTTTAATTATCATTTCATAGTTTTCAAAAAAATGTTCACTTTGTCCAAAAAGTTTTTAATTTTTTTAAAATTTACATTTTTTAAGAACTAATTTTTTTAGAATTAAAATTACAAAATTTGATATAAACATTCACGAATTTTAAAAATATATTTATCTAATTTCTAAATAATGTTCACAATTATTTTGAAAGTGCACATGTTGAATTTGTTTTTGTAAATTTTACTAATGTTCGGATTTAAAAAATGACAGGAATTTAAAAAAACACATTCATTTTACCAAAAAATTAAAATGTTTTTATGGTATAAAAACAATCAAATACTGGAATAAAAATAATCAAAAAAAATAAAGCTATAGGTAGGGACAGAATCCTAAATGGCCCACCGGCCATTGTGTGACACCCTGGCAATCTATTGCAATGAGAGACAGATAGCAGCCCCCTAGAACACACGCTCCGGGGGGGGGCCCCCGGCGCAACATGGGTTATCCACTCGGGCTTGCCATGCGGTTCCAATATGTTCCGCCCAATTTTAGTTTCTTTTTTGTGTTTTTCTTTATATTTTTTTATGGTATCGTTTGTTTTATTTTAATTTTTCTTTTATTCTTGCTTACAGTGCTTTTAATACGTTCTCACCTATTAAAAAATTAAGAAAAAAAATTAGGAATATAACCTGAATTCATCCAGATTTCAAATTCATGAATATTTTCTAAATTTGTTAGCATTCGTCTACATTTTTCTATAAGGGTCAAGAAATTTTTTATTAATTTTTTAATCCTCGTAAAATTTTGAAAAATCGAAACATTTTCTAAAATTCTTGAAAAAAAATGAGATTTGCGAACAAAATTTCAGTGAAAGTCTTCAACAAGAGGGAGGATCAAATTCTTCAGAAGCTGCAAATTACTTAAATTATACAGAGATGAAGAATATAGAACCTATGGAAAATTACTTAAGATCATATACGATATTTTTTTGCTTTGTTTTGGTTCTTTGTCGCATGATTTATAGATATATATACTCTTCGATCTATTAGTTTATTGAATTTTTTTAAACTGTGATGATTTTTATAGCAAATTCGGAATCTATACGTTCTTACGCAAGAAAATCAAAACTAGCACCTCGTCGGCCTCCAGTTGGCCGAAGAGGGGCTTTTCAGCCTGCGGTTGACCGAAGTGGGCTCTTCAGCCTCGCGTTGGCCGAAGAGTGGCCCAACTGGGCCGAAAAGGCGCTGTCGGTGGCCTGGCGACCGAAGAGGTGGGCTTCGGCCTACCGCCAACCGAAGAGCCTGTCTTCGGCCTACCAGCGGCCGAAAAGAACTTCGGCCTACCCGCGGCCCAAGAGGTCGGGATAAGGCCGACGCAGCCGTCTTCTTCCTCCTCTCGCTGATGTTTCTCCCTCTCTCTCTCTCTAGTTCGTCTCTGTTCTCTCCCCACCCCGCGCTGATCTCCTCCATTTTGCATCCATTTTCAAATCCAAGCCACAGAAACAGTAGATCATCACAATTCCCGGCGGCCTACGGTAATTTTTTTTCCAATGGGATAGGTTTTTGTGCGTACATGTGAGGAGGAGCCATGGTGGGCTGGAGGAGGTGCGGCTTGGGAGGTGGTGAGGAGGAGGTGCGGCTGGGGAGGAGGAGGTGGTGAGGAGGAGGTGGGGAGGAGGAGGTACGGCTGGTGAGGTTGAACCTCCGGTCGTCGTGGGAGCAGCGATGGTGTTGTCCGGTGGTGCGAGTACTCCGCGAGGTGGCTGGTGCCGCTGAGTTGAAGAGAGGAGCAAGAACCCGGGGATACACGCGTCGAAGGTATAACCATGTTGTCGCAATTTTTCTCTGAGTTGTACAGTTTAGTTAGTGTAGATAAGTCATATTGCGTTCTTCTAGTGTTAATTTGTCTATGGTGGCATTTTAGCGGATAGTTAGTGTAGCGGTTAATAATTTTGTCCGTTGAGATTAATGAGAATATGACAATGTCTAACAGGTGAAAAATGTCTGAATCAGTAAATTTGACTGTTTATTACGACCCTGGTAATGTTCGATATAATGAGTTGGGGGTTGATCTTAGCGAGTTTAAAAATGTCGTCATGACACTTTCAGACCCGGACAGACTGGACATTAGACAGTTGAAGTACTGGTTGACTACTAGTTTTGGATTGGATCCTGAAGTATGTTCCGTCAGTATTCATGCATTGTGGACCAAATCCTGTAAAAATGTCAAGTGGGAGTTGATGCCGATAGATAGGAGCCAGCATTGGTCGACCCTATCAAGTCGTTGCCGAGACCGAAGAATCCACCCATATGCCCTAGTGCAGCCTGTGCCAAAGGAGGAGAATACCGTACAATTGCACGTGGGGTATGAACCCGGCCAGGGCAGTCAAGTGGCTAACGAGATTGATTTATCCGGGTCACAGCCTCCGGATGTGGATGGTAGCCAACCCGAGAAAGAGTCAGACTACGTGCCACACAATGTTTGTGGTCAGGATACTGGGCAGAGTAGTCAGTCGATAATATTAGCTGGTTCTGGTTTTGCTGATGGGGATGAGGAAGGGGAGGAAATGCAGATGGTGATGGAGGAAGAGGACGAGGATGGATTTGCGGAGGATCTGGATTCTGAAAATTCCGAGGATGAAGTGGAGGTACCGATTCCTTCTGCATGGGATCGGGACATATCGACCGGCCTTACGATCAACGATGGTCATGAGACTCCATGGCAGTATAATATGAACCAAGTCCAGATAGGGGCTATGTTTGATACAAAGAAAAAATTGAAGTATACGGTGATAAAGTGGGCTATGTCTACGCAGAGGGTTTTCCAGACACACATATCAAGTCGAACAAACTATACCGTCAAGTGTGTTGAAAAAGGTTGTCCTGGGAAGGTCCACGGGCACGTGCCGAAGTATGCATCCACTGGGTTGTCACCGATGTCGTACCACATAATTGTGTGAGGAAAAACCTTCTGGTGAATCATCCAAACTTGACTTCAACTCTCATTGCGCAACTCATGTATACTGAGATAGTAGAGAAAAAAGATATGGAAGCAAAACACATCCAGACAGCAGTGAAGGTCAGATGGAATTATAACATTCCTTATGGGAAGGCTTGGAGGGCAAAGCAGAAGGCTATGGAGGAAAGGTTTGGGACGTTCTTCGACTCATATGATAATGTTGTCCGTCTCCTGGACATACTGAAGGAGAGGAATCCCGGCACTTATGTTAACGTACAACACATAAGGTTACCGAGTATACCCGATTTCAAGGTGTTGAAACGAGTATTCTTCTCTTTCGCTATGTGCATCGAAGCTTTCCGGCATTGTCCTCCTGTAATGTTTGTGGATGGTACATTCCTGACTGGTCAGTACAAAGGGCAAATCCTGACTGCCATTGGTGTGGATGGGAACAATCAAATCATCCCACTTGCCATGGCATTTGTGGAGGGTGAGAACTTTCCAAGCTGGGTATGGTTCTTCCGGCAAGTGAAAATTGCCATCGTGAAGGACCGACCAAACGTGTGTGTCATTCATGATAGGCATGCTGGTATATTGAAGGCTGTGAAGACACTGAGGAATCCAACAGAAGACGAACGAATACCTTGGAAGGATTTGCAGAGCCAGTGGTGCATGTGCCATCTTGGGGCTAACTTTTTCTCACAGTTCAAGAACAAGCGGTTGATGAACTTGTTTAAAAAATTATGCAAGCAGAACCAGGAGCGTAAATATCAACTTATTTGGTCAAAACTTGATGAGTTTACTAAGAAGCAGGTCCGTGCCAGGAAGAAAATGGAAAAAGATCAGCAACAATTAGCAACACTCATGGCGGAGCTAGAGGAGCCAGTTGGTCTTTGTGACTTGCCAGCAATTGACCCTCCTAATACTACGAGAAATAAGGGGAGGGCAATAAAGGATTTTTCAGAGTGGATAGAGAAAGAGCCTCCCGTGAATTGGTCTTTGCTGCATGACACCCATGGAGCTAGGTATGGCCACATTATACTCAGATGGAATAGAGCATTGCCACTCACAGCTATTGTGGAGGCTATATTCCATGGCACTTTGAGATATTTCAGAGACCGGCACGAGTTAGCAAAGAAGCATATTATAGATAATCAGAACACACCTTACTGTAGCCGTGTCATGGAGTACAGGGCAAAGAAGATAGAGAAAGCAAAGAAGCACACTGTGAGACTCGTAGGTAATCAGGAAAGGAGGTATGAGGTTCAGCTACCTACCGATGGTTTTGTTCTGCGAATGAGGTGAAGACGCATGAGGTAAAAATTGGAACGGAATTTTATCCAACATGTGAGTGTACATGCAACAAACCAAAGTTGTTGCACCTGCCTTGCTCACATGTGTTGGCTGCCTGTGGCCAGATTGAGTTGGACGCCATCTCATTTGTATCCCCATACTACTTAAAAGAGGTTGTACTCAACACATGGTCGGTGAGATGACAGGGTTTAGAGTCGTCAGCAATTTCAACAAGGTTAACGATGGTGAGAGAGTATACATCCCAGATCCAGAACTTCGGCGAACAAGCAGGGGTCGACGTAAGGCCCGTCGAATCCGAAACGATATGGACCAATCTGAAGCTGGTGGAGCAACCAGACAATGTTTGCTATGCGCGGCTTATGGGCATAGGATGAAATATTGTCCCGGCCTGAACAAAGACGGTGCTTCCACATCGACGAGTGCTTCCACATCGACGACTGCAACAACAAGAGCAAGAGGCGGACGTGGTCGTGGCAGTCGAGGCCGAAGGGGAGGACGAGGAAGAAATAACTCACAAGCTATATAATGTGGCGGACAATGTTTTAATTTGTAATGTTGTCTGAACTATGTATTAATTTGTAATATCGTCTGGACTATGTTTTACTTTGTATGTCTGAACTATGTTTTAATTTATAATGTCATCTGGACTATGTTTTACTTTGTATGTCTGAACTATGTTTTAATTTATAATGTCGTCTGGACTATGTTTTACTTTGTATGTCTGAACTATGTTTTAATTTATAATGTCGTCTGGACTATCTTTTACTTTGTATGTCTGAACTATGTTTTAATTTGTAATGTCGTCTGGACTATGTTTTGATTGCAGATATGTCTTTGTATCTGTTACTTCATGGTACGATTGATAGAGGTCACCGGGCTGCACTTATGCAAGCGGGCAAGAACTTAGACGTTTTGGTCACTCGCACCCCAAAGACTAACTGGATGATACATCCTTCATGGGTTGATAGGTATTGATACATATAATGCCTTACATGTTTGACATAGGTATTGAAACATATAATGACTTACTTTTGATGCTACATTCTCTTTGTTTTGTAGGTTAAGTTGGGATGGACTTCTACCCTTGGCACGGCTGGTTGAGGATACATTGGATGAGTGGGTTGACCATCCGAACTTGGATGAGGAAGGTGAACCAATGCAGTTGCGCAAGAGGCAAGTGAAATGATTCTCTTACGACAGGTCACTCCTTACCTGCTTGGTAGATAGATGGAGACCAGAGACACATACCTTTCACTTTCCCTGGGGAGAGATGGCGCCTACTTTACAGGATGTCTCCTACTTGTTGGGATTACCTTTGGCCGGTGATGCCATAGGTCCTTTAGAGGCTAGCAAATATGCAGGCCCGTTTTCTAGCTGCGGTGCCAACTGCTATGGGCTTAGACGACGATCCTCACGGGCCTCGTTTTAGGTGGTTGAGCCAGTTTCAGGTAACCTTGGGGGGGGGGGGGGGGGGGGGGGGGGGGGGGGGGGGGGGGGGGGGGGGGGGGGGGGGGGGGGGGGGGGGGGGGGGGGGGGGGGGGGGGGGGGGGGGGGGGGGGGGGGGGGGGGGGGGGGGGGGGGGGGGGGGGGGGGGGGGGGGGGGGGGGGGGGGGGGGGGGGGGGGGGGGGGGGGGGGGGGGGGGGGGGGGGGGGGGGGGGGGGGGGGGGGGGGGGGGGGGGGGGGGGGGGGGGGGGGGGGGGGGGGGGGGGGGGGGGGGGGGGGGGGGGGGGGGGGGGGGGGGGGGGGGGGGGGGGGGGGGGGGGGGGGGGGGGGGGGGGGGGGGGGGGGGGGGGGGGGGGGGGGGGGGGGGGGGGGGGGGGGGGGGGGGGGGGGGGGGGGGGGGGGGGGGGGGGGGGGGGGGGGGGGGGGGGGGGGGGGGGGGGGGGGGGGGGGGGGGGGGGGGGGGGGGGGGGGGGGGGGGGGGGGGGGGGGGGGGGGGGGGGGGGGGGGGGGGGGGGGGGGGGGGGGGGGGGGGGGGGGGGGGGGGGGGGGGGGGGGGGGGGGGGGGGGGGGGGGGGGGGGGGGGGGGGGGGGGGGGGGGGGGGGGGGGGGGGGGGGGGGGGGGGGGGGGGGGGGGGGGGGGGGGGGGGGGGGGGGGGGGGGGGGGGGGGGGGGGGGGGGGGGGGGGGGGGGGGGGGGGGGGGGGGGGGGGGGGGGGGGGGGGGGGGGGGGGGGGGGGGGGGGGGGGGGGGGGGGGGGGGGGGGGGGGGGGGGGGGGGGGGGGGGGGGGGGGGGGGGGGGGGGGGGGGGGGGGGGGGGGGGGGGGGGGGGGGGGGGGGGGGGGGGGGGGGGGGGGGGGGGGGGGGGGGGGGGGGGGGGGGGGGGGGGGGGGGGGGGGGGGGGGGGGGGGGGGGGGGGGGGGGGGGGGGGGGGGGGGGGGGGGGGGGGGGGGGGGGGGGGGGGGGGGGGGGGGGGGGGGGGGGGGGGGGGGGGGGGGGGGGGGGGGGGGGGGGGGGGGGGGGGGGGGGGGGGGGGGGGGGGGGGGGGGGGGGGGGGGGGGGGGGGGGGGGGGGGGGGGGGGGGGGGGGGGGGGGGGGGGGGGGGGGGGGGGGGGGGGGGGGGGGGGGGGGGGGGGGGGGGGGGGGGGGGGGGGGGGGGGGGGGGGGGGGGGGGGGGGGGGGGGGGGGGGGGGGGGGGGGGGGGGGGGGGGGGGGGGGGGGGGGGGGGGGGGGGGGGGGGGGGGGGGGGGGGGGGGGGGGGGGGGGGGGGGGGGGGGGGGGGGGGGGGGGGGGGGGGGGGGGGGGGGGGGGGGGGGGGGGGGGGGGGGGGGGGGGGGGGGGGGGGGGGGGGGGGGGGGGGGGGGGGGGGGGGGGGGGGGGGGGGGGGGGGGGGGGGGGGGGGGGGGGGGGGGGGGGGGGGGGGGGGGGGGGGGGGGGGGGGGGGGGGGGGGGGGGGGGGGGGGGGGGGGGGGGGGGGGGGGGGGGGGGGGGGGGGGGGGGGGGGGGGGGGGGGGGGGGGGGGGGGGGGGGGGGGGGGGGGGGGGGGGGGGGGGGGGGGGGGGGGGGGGGGGGGGGGGGGGGGGGGGGGGGGGGGGGGGGGGGGGGGGGGGGGGGGGGGGGGGGGGGGGGGGGGGGGGGGGGGGGGGGGGGGGGGGGGGGGGGGGGGGGGGGGGGGGGGGGGGGGGGGGGGGGGGGGGGGGGGGGGGGGGGGGGGGGGGGGGGGGGGGGGGGGGGGGGGGGGGGGGGGGGGGGGGGGGGGGGGGGGGGGGGGGGGGGGGGGGGGGGGGGGGGGGGGGGGGGGGGGGGGGGGGGGGGGGGGGGGGGGGGGGGGGGGGGGGGGGGGGGGGGGGGGGGGGGGGGGGGGGGGGGGGGGGGGGGGGGGGGGGGGGGGGGGGGGGGGGGGGGGGGGGGGGGGGGGGGGGGGGGGGGGGGGGGGGGGGGGGGGGGGGGGGGGGGGGGGGGGGGGGGGGGGGGGGGGGGGGGGGGGGGGGGGGGGGGGGGGGGGGGGGGGGGGGGGGGGGGGGGGGGGGGGGGGGGGGGGGGGGGGGGGGGGGGGGGGGGGGGGGGGGGGGGGGGGGGGGGGGGGGGGGGGGGGGGGGGGGGGGGGGGGGGGGGGGGGGGGGGGGGGGGGGGGGGGGGGGGGGGGGGGGGGGGGGGGGGGGGGGGGGGGGGGGGGGGGGGGGGGGGGGGGGGGGGGGGGGGGGGGGGGGGGGGGGGGGGGGGGGGGGGGGGGGGGGGGGGGGGGGGGGGGGGGGGGGGGGGGGGGGGGGGGGGGGGGGGGGGGGGGGGGGGGGGGGGGGGGGGGGGGGGGGGGGGGGGGGGGGGGGGGGGGGGGGGGGGGGGGGGGGGGGGGGGGGGGGGGGGGGGGGGGGGGGGGGGGGGGGGGGGGGGGGGGGGGGGGGGGGGGGGGGGGGGGGGGGGGGGGGGGGGGGGGGGGGGGGGGGGGGGGGGGGGGGGGGGGGGGGGGGGGGGGGGGGGGGGGGGGGGGGGGGGGGGGGGGGGGGGGGGGGGGGGGGGGGGGGGGGGGGGGGGGGGGGGGGGGGGGGGGGGGGGGGGGGGGGGGGGGGGGGGGGGGGGGGGGGGGGGGGGGGGGGGGGGGGGGGGGGGGGGGGGGGGGGGGGGGGGGGGGGGGGGGGGGGGGGGGGGGGGGGGGGGGGGGGGGGGGGGGGGGGGGGGGGGGGGGGGGGGGGGGGGGGGGGGGGGGGGGGGGGGGGGGGGGGGGGGGGGGGGGGGGGGGGGGGGGGGGGGGGGGGGGGGGGGGGGGGGGGGGGGGGGGGGGGGGGGGGGGGGGGGGGGGGGGGGGGGGGGGGGGGGGGGGGGGGGGGGGGGGGGGGGGGGGGGGGGGGGGGGGGGGGGGGGGGGGGGGGGGGGGGGGGGGGGGGGGGGGGGGGGGGGGGGGGGGGGGGGGGGGGGGGGGGGGGGGGGGGGGGGGGGGGGGGGGGGGGGGGGGGGGGGGGGGGGGGGGGGGGGGGGGGGGGGGGGGGGGGGGGGGGGGGGGGGGGGGGGGGGGGGGGGGGGGGGGGGGGGGGGGGGGGGGGGGGGGGGGGGGGGGGGGGGGGGGGGGGGGGGGGGGGGGGGGGGGGGGGGGGGGGGGGGGGGGGGGGGGGGGGGGGGGGGGGGGGGGGGGGGGGGGGGGGGGGGGGGGGGGGGGGGGGGGGGGGGGGGGGGGGGGGGGGGGGGGGGGGGGGGGGGGGGGGGGGGGGGGGGGGGGGGGGGGGGGGGGGGGGGGGGGGGGGGGGGGGGGGGGGGGGGGGGGGGGGGGGGGGGGGGGGGGGGGGGGGGGGGGGGGGGGGGGGGGGGGGGGGGGGGGGGGGGGGGGGGGGGGGGGGGGGGGGGGGGGGGGGGGGGGGGGGGGGGGGGGGGGGGGGGGGGGGGGGGGGGGGGGGGGGGGGGGGGGGGGGGGGGGGGGGGGGGGGGGGGGGGGGGGGGGGGGGGGGGGGGGGGGGGGGGGGGGGGGGGGGGGGGGGGGGGGGGGGGGGGGGGGGGGGGGGGGGGGGGGGGGGGGGGGGGGGGGGGGGGGGGGGGGGGGGGGGGGGGGGGGGGGGGGGGGGGGGGGGGGGGGGGGGGGGGGGGGGGGGGGGGGGGGGGGGGGGGGGGGGGGGGGGGGGGGGGGGGGGGGGGGGGGGGGGGGGGGGGGGGGGGGGGGGGGGGGGGGGGGGGGGGGGGGGGGGGGGGGGGGGGGGGGGGGGGGGGGGGGGGGGGGGGGGGGGGGGGGGGGGGGGGGGGGGGGGGGGGGGGGGGGGGGGGGGGGGGGGGGGGGGGGGGGGGGGGGGGGGGGGGGGGGGGGGGGGGGGGGGGGGGGGGGGGGGGGGGGGGGGGGGGGGGGGGGGGGGGGGGGGGGGGGGGGGGGGGGGGGGGGGGGGGGGGGGGGGGGGGGGGGGGGGGGGGGGGGGGGGGGGGGGGGGGGGGGGGGGGGGGGGGGGGGGGGGGGGGGGGGGGGGGGGGGGGGGGGGGGGGGGGGGGGGGGGGGGGGGGGGGGGGGGGGGGGGGGGGGGGGGGGGGGGGGGGGGGGGGGGGGGGGGGGGGGGGGGGGGGGGGGGGGGGGGGGGGGGGGGGGGGGGGGGGGGGGGGGGGGGGGGGGGGGGGGGGGGGGGGGGGGGGGGGGGGGGGGGGGGGGGGGGGGGGGGGGGGGGGGGGGGGGGGGGGGGGGGGGGGGGGGGGGGGGGGGGGGGGGGGGGGGGGGGGGGGGGGGGGGGGGGGGGGGGGGGGGGGGGGGGGGGGGGGGGGGGGGGGGGGGGGGGGGGGGGGGGGGGGGGGGGGGGGGGGGGGGGGGGGGGGGGGGGGGGGGGGGGGGGGGGGGGGGGGGGGGGGGGGGGGGGGGGGGGGGGGGGGGGGGGGGGGGGGGGGGGGGGGGGGGGGGGGGGGGGGGGGGGGGGGGGGGGGGGGGGGGGGGGGGGGGGGGGGGGGGGGGGGGGGGGGGGGGCCGCCCCCATAGAGCTACTAACAACCCACGCCTGATCACCAGATCGTCTGCCTCTGCTTACCCGTTTTTTTATCTGCCGCCCCTGCCTGCTCCGTTCCCTTGTAATAAAGAGATACCTTCAAGCACTCACCTCCCCGGCAGCAGCGACAGAAATAGCTTGATGTCTAGTACACAACTTTCTTCTTGTAGACTTTGTTGGGCCTCCAAGCGCAGAGTTTGGAAGTACAGTAGAAAATTTCCCTCAAGTGTATGACCTAAGGTGTATCAATCCGCGAGAGGTGTAGGATGAAGGTGGTTCTCTCTCAAACAACTCTGCAACCAAATATAAGAAATATCTTGTGTCCCCAACACACCCAATACAATTGTCAGTTGTATAGGTGCACTAGTTTGGCAAAGAGAAGGTGATATAGGTGTAATATGGAGGTAGAAATATATTTTTTTGAATCTGGATAAATAAAAACAGCAAGGTAACAAGTAACAAAAGTAGATTAAAATGGTATTGCAATGCTTGGAAATGAGGCCTGGGGTTCACACTTTTGCTAGTGCCAACTCTCAACATCATTAACATAATTGAACCACATGATAATCCCTCAAAGTGTGGCAAAGAATCACACCAAGGTTTCTATTCCATCGGTGAAAGTAGGATGAAATCGGGTAGGTAGCAAACCACCTCAAAGTTGTATTTCCAATCAATCTATTGAACCACCCCCAAAGTGTCACGGATAGTCCTAGAGATCGTACTAAACACCATATGATACTATCGTTCAACTTATATGCTAAGAGTACCCCAATGTCACCACAGCTATCCGTGAGTTAATTACTAGACATGCATCAAGTGAGATCAAATCCAAAGTATTCAATCCAACATAAAGGAACTTCAAAGAGCAAGACTCAATTCACCACAAAAATAGATAGAGGGAGATGAACATTGATAACCCACAAGTATAGGGGATCGTTTGTAGCCTTTTTTGGTAAGTAAGAGTGTCGAACCCAACGAGGAGCTAAAGGGAGAATTAATATGCTCTCAAGTCCTATCGACCATAGATACAAATCTGTGCACACTAATGTTTTCTTTACCTAGAACAAGAAATAAAAGTAGTTTGCGTTAAATAAAAAGATTGCTTTGCAAGATAACAGAAGTTAGTTTGTTATTTAAAGCTTTTGGAGAACGATGAGAAAGATTGTCCATAGGCAATTGAATGTGAGTAGGGATAGCAATTTTATCCATGGATCTGGGTACCCATGGATACCCGACCTGGTTGGGCAAGGGTTTGGAGGGCCTTTCTGTCCATGGATCCATGGATCTAGACAGGCCTGTTGACAAGGGGGGCCAAACTGGGCGACCGCACAGGGCCCCCAAATGTGCAGGTACTAGTCAGCCCACGAGGGAAGTGGAAGGCCCGAGCCCCATACCCCCACGCCAGATCCCTGTTTCCCTTTCCTCTGTAACCGACCAATCGCTCATCGCTGCGTGATGATGATTGCAATCCTCCGATCGCTGCCCCCGCTCGCCGCTCGCCGCTCACCAGCAATCACGCATGATCAACTAGGCGCCTGCCATACTGCTCCGCCCCCATAGAGCTACTAACAACCCACGCCTGATCACCAGATCGTCTGCCTCTGCTTACCCGTTTTTTTGGGGGGGGGGGGGGGGGGGGGGGGGGGGGGGGGGGGGGGGGGGGGGGGGGGGGGGGGGGGGGGGGGGGGGGGGGGGGGGGGGGGGGGGGGGGGGGGGGGGGGGGGGGGGGGGGGGGGGGGGGGGGGGGGGGGGGGGGGGGGGGGGGGGGGGGGGGGGGGGGGGGGGGGGGGGGGGGGGGGGGGGGGGGGGGGGGGGGGGGGGGGGGGGGGGGGGGGGGGGGGGGGGGGGGGGGGGGGGGGGGGGGGGGGGGGGGGGGGGGGGGGGGGGGGGGGGGGGGGGGGGGGGGGGGGGGGGGGGGGGGGGGGGGGGGGGGGGGGGGGGGGGGGGGGGGGGGGGGGGGGGGGGGGGGGGGGGGGGGGGGGGGGGGGGGGGGGGGGGGGGGGGGGGGGGGGGGGGGGGGCGCCGGAGGGCAAAAGTGCTCCTGCCCAAGTTCCGCCTCGAGGCGGCGGCGCTTCATCCCGAAAGTCTCCTCCTTATTTTTTCTAGGTCAAAATGACTTATATACCAGAAGATGGGCACCGGAGGTGGGTCGAGGAGGCCACAACCCACCAGGGCGCACCTGGGGGCCTGGCGCGCCCAGGTAGGTTGTGCCCACCTGGTGGCCCCCCTCTGGTGTTTATTGGCTCCAATATTTCTCAAATAATCCATAAAAAATCTCCGTAAAGTTTCAGCTCATTTGGAGTTGAGCAGAATAGGTGGCCTAACGTAGCTTTTCCAGGTCCAGATTTCCAGCTGTCGGAATTCTCCCTCTTGGTGTGTTCCTTGTAAATTATGAGAGAAAAGGCATTAGAATTACTCCAAAAAGCATTATTATGGATAAAAACATTATAATTAACAGTAAGGAAACATGATGCAAAATGGACGTATCACTAAGCAGTGGGACATCGGTTTGCTCGCTTTTTGTTACTTGCTACCTTGTTGTTTTTAATTGTTCAGATTATAAAAAAGTATTTCTACCATCCATATTACACATCTATCATAACCTCTTCGCTGAACTAGTGCACCTATACAACTGACAATTGTATTGGCTGCGTTGGGGACACAAGACACTTCTTGTATTTGGTTTCATGATTGTTTGAGAGACCATATTCATCCCACACCTCCCATGGATTTATAAACCTTAGGGGGTCATCCACTTGAGCAAAATTTGCTGATGTCCTACAAAACTCTGCGCCCTGGTGGGTTGTTGATACGTCTCCAACGTATCTATAATTTATGAAGTATTCACGCTGTTTTATTATCATTCTTGGATGTTTTACAATCATTTTATAGCAACTTTATATCATTTTATGGGACTAACCTATTGACCCAGTGCCCAGTGCTAGTTGATGTTTTTGCTTGTTTTCTACATCGCAGGAAATCAATATCAAACGGAGTCCAAACACCGCGAAACTTTTTGTGGATTTTTATGGACCAGAAGACCACCAATGGGCCAGAGCTGCACCTGGGGGGTGCCCCGAGGGGGGCACAACCCACCAGGGCACGCTTGGGGGCCCAGGCGCGCCCAGGTGGGTTGTGCCCACCTCGGTGGCCTCCCGCACCCCCTATTTACCCTATAAATTCACAAATATTCCAAAAACCCTCGGGGTTAACCTAGATCAGAAGTTTCACCGCCGCAAGGCTCTGTAGCCACCGAAAACCAATCTAGACCCCGTTCCGGCACCCTGTCGGAGGGGGGAATCATCTCTGGTGGCCATCTTCATCATCCCGGTGGCCACCACGATGTGGAGGGAGTAGTCCACCCTCAGGGCTGAGGGTTTGTACCAGTAGCTATGTGTTTAATCCCTCTCTCTCTCGTGTTCTTGAGATTGCACGATCTTGATGTATCGCGGGCTTTGTTAATATAGTTGGATCATATGGTGTTTTCCCCTCTCTATCTTGTTGTGATGAATTGAGTTTTTCGGGGGGGGGGGGGGGGGGGGGGGGGGGGGGGGGGGGGGGGGGGGGGGGGGGGGGGGGGGGGGGGGGGGGGGGGGGGGGGGGGGGGGGGGGGGGGGGGGGGGGGGGGGGGGGGGGGGGGGGGGGGGGGGGGGGGGGGGGGGGGGGGGGGGGGGGGGGGGGGGGGGGGGGGGGGGGGGGGGGGGGGGGGGGGGGGGGGGGGGGGGGGGGGGGGGGGGGGGGGGGGGGGGGGGGGGGGGGGGGGGGGGGGGGGGGGGGGGGGGGGGGGGGGGGGGGGGGGGGTTATGAATATGAATTTGCTTTGGTGTTATTTTAGTACGAACTCTAGGATAGATTGAACGGAAAGAATAGCTTTGTGTTATTTTAGTACAAACTCTTGAATAGATCGAACGGAAAGAATAGCTTTGAGGTGGTTTCGTACCCTACAAACAATTTATTCTTATGATCTCCGCTAGATAGGAACTTTGGAGTGATTCTTCATCGCACTTTGAGGGGTGGTTATATGATCCAATTATATTAGCATTGTTGAGAGGTTGCACTAGTGAAAGTACGGACCCTAGGCCTCATTTTCAAGCATTGCAATACCGTTTTTGTGCCCGTTTACTATTTGCTACCTTGCTTTTTTTATTTATTCAGATTATAAAAATATATTTCTACCATCCATATTACACTTTTATCACCATCTCTTCGCCGAACTAGTGCGCCTATACAATTTGCCATTGTATTGGGTCTGTTGGGGACACAAGAGATTTCTTGTATTTGGTTGCAGGGTCGTTTGGGAGAGACCAACTTCATCCTACACCTCTCACGGATTGATAAACCTTAGGTCATCCACTTGAGGGAAAATTGCTACTGTCCTACAAAACTCTGCGCTTGGAGGCCCAACACGTGTCTACAAGAATAAAGTTGCGTAGTAGACATCAAGCTCTTTTCTAGCGCCGTTGCCGGGGAGGTGAGTGCTTGAAGGTATATCTTTAGATCTTGCAATCGAATCTTTTCATTTCTTGTTTTATCACTAGTTTGGTTTATAAAAGAAAACTACAAAAAAATGGAATTTAGGTTGCATCATATTATTGATCATCTTTATAATATCTTTCTTGAAAATGATGGATCGAAATATTATGCTCAATTGTTAGAAGAAGAAGTCAATAAAATGTTTGGCACAAAATATTTGAATGATGAGCATGATTGCAATGTTGTTAGAATGAATTCTTTGAATATCCAAAATGCTAATGATGATTGCACAAGTCATGACAAAAATGTTTCTTATAAGCATGTCAATTTTTGCGGAGTGAATTGGGAGTGCAAATGCACACCAAAAAGGGGAGATAGATTTTGTAAGAAGCATAAATATTTAGAAACGAAAAACTTGCAAGAGAGGCTAGATGATTGTGCTGAAAGATTTAATTTTTTTTCGCCATCCTTTTGAACTTTGCAATGAACGTGGTCATTTAAAACTCCAATGCAAATTGTTTCATGATCAAATCATGTCCAAAAATTGTGATAACTTGATTACTCTTGAGCATCATAAAGAGCTTAGTCTTCTTCTGGGGTATGAAGAAATGAAACGTATAACTGAGGGTATTCCAAAATTTAATCTCGAGAGATTTCTTGATTTTGATCTAAAGGAAATTTATATGTTTTGTGTGGTAAATTGCATTGAGAATCCTTATATTGCCAACTATCTAAAGACAAGAAAACGGGGGGGGGGGGGGGGGGGGGGGGGGGGGGGGGGGGGGGGGGGGGGGGGGGGGGGGGGGGGGGGGGGGGGGGGGGGGGGGGGGGGGGGGGGGGGGGGGGGGGGGGGGGGGGGGGGGGGGGGGGGGGGGGGGGGGGGGGGGGGGGGGGGGGGGGGGGGGGGGGGGGGGGGGGGGGGGGGGGGGGGGGGGGGGGGGGGGGGGGGGGGGGGGGGGGGGGGGGGGGGGGGGGGGGGGGGGGGGGGGGGGGGGGGGGGGGGGGGGGGGGGGGGGGGGGGGGGGGGGGGGGGGGGGGGGGGGGGGGGGGGGGGGGGGGGGGGGGGGGGGGGGGGGGGGGGGGGGGGGGGGGGGGGGGGGGGGGGGGGGGGGGGGGGGGGGGGGGGGGGGGGGGGGGGGGGGGGGGGGGGGGGGGGGGGGGGGGGGGGGGGGGGGGGGGGGGGGGGGGGGGGGGGGGGGGGGGGGGGGGGGGGGGGGGGGGGGGGGGGGGGGGGGGGGGGGGGGGGGGGGGGGGGGGGGGGGGGGGGGGGGGGGGGGGGGGGGGGGGGGGGGGGGGGGGGGGGGGGGGGGGGGGGGGGGGGGGGGGGGGGGGGGGGGGGGGGGGGGGGGGGGGGGGGGGGGGGGGGGGGGGGGGGGGGGGGGGGGGGGGGGGGGGGGGGGGGGGGGGGGGGGGGGGGGGGGGGGGGGGGGGGGGGGGGGGGGGGGGGGGGGGGGGGGGGGGGGGGGGGGGGGGGGGGGGGGGGGGGGGGGGGGGGGGGGGGGGGGGGGGGGGGGGGGGGGGGGGGGGGGGGGGGGGGGGGGGGGGGGGGGGGGGGGGGGGGGGGGGGGGGGGGGGGGGGGGGGGGGGGGGGGGGGGGGGGGGGGGGGGGGGGGGGGGGGGGGGGGGGGGGGGGGGGGGGGGGGGGGGGGGGGGGGGGGGGGGGGGGGGGGGGGGGGGGGGGGGGGGGGGGGGGGGGGGGGGGGGGGGGGGGGGGGGGGGGGGGGGGGGGGGGGGGGGGGGGGGGGGGGGGGGGGGGGGGGGGGGGGGGGGGGGGGGGGGGGGGGGGGGGGGGGGGGGGGGGGGGGGGGGGGGGGGGGGGGGGGGGGGGGGGGGGGGGGGGGGGGGGGGGGGGGGGGGGGGGGGGGGGGGGGGGGGGGGGGGGGGGGGGGGGGGGGGGGGGGGGGGGGGGGGGGGGGGGGGGGGGGGGGGGGGGGGGGGGGGGGGGGGGGGGGGGGGGGGGGGGGGGGGGGGGGGAGCAAAAGGAAATGACAAGTGGTTTTCAGCAAGGTAATGTCTGCAAGTGCTAAAATTATAAGTAGCAGAGTAGTCTGATAGCAAGATAGTTTGTAAGGAGCAAGTAATGATAGTAGTTAAAAAAGTGCAGCAAGGTAGCCCAATCCTTTTGAGTCAAAGGACAGGCCAAAACGGTCTCTTATGATAAGCAAAGCATTCTGAGGGTACAATTTGTGTTCAATTTGTGTTCGCTACTTTTATAATTTGATATGTGGGTGGACCGGAGCTTAGGTGCTGTTCTTACTTGAACAAACCTCCTACTTATAATAAGAACAGTATTAAGAATAAATTCTAACCATAGCATTAAACTTTTGGATCCAATCGGTCCCTTATGGAATAGAGCATAAACTGGGGTTTAACCTTCTGTCACTCTCACAACCCATCATCTAATTGCTACTCCACAATGCATTCCCTTAGGCCCAAATATGGTAAAGTGTCATGTAGTCGATGTTCACATGACACCACTAAGGGAATCACAACATACGGGGGGGGGGGGGGGGGGGGGGGGGGGGGGGGGGGGGGGGGGGGGGGGGGGGGGGGGGGGGGGGGGGGGGGGGGGGGGGGGGGGGGGGGGGGGGGGGGGGGGGGGGGGGGGGGGGGGGGGGGGGGGGGGGGGGGGGGGGGGGGGGGGGGGGGGAATAAAACAGCATGGAACAATCAAAAATTATAGATACGTTGGAGACGTATCACCCACAAGCACCAATCTATAGTTCCGATAACAAGATTGAACACAAGAGATGAACTAGGGTTTGAGATAAGATGGTGCTGTTGAAGATGTTGATGGAGATTGCCCTCCCAAAGATGGGAGAGTTGTTGGTGATGATGATGATGATGATTTCCCACTCCGGGAGGGAAGTTCCCCCAACGAAATCGCTCCGCCGAAGGGAAAAGTGCTCCTGCCCAAGTTCCGCCTCGAGACGGTGGCGCTCCGTCCCGAAAGTCCTCTCCTTATTTTTTCTAGGTCAGAATGACCTATATACCAGAAGATGGGCACTGGAGGTGGGCCTGGGTGAGCACAACCCACCAGGGCATGCCCAGGTGGGTTGTGCCCACCTGGTGGGCCCCCTCTGGTAGTTATTAGCTCCAATAATTCTCAAATATTCCATAAAATATTCTCGTGAAGTTTCAGCTCATTTGGAGTTGTGCAGAATAGGTAGCCTGACATAGCTTTTTCAGGTCCAGATTTCCAGCTGCCGGAATTCTCCCTCTTTGTGTATACCTTGCATATTAAGAGAGAAAAGGCATTAGAATTACTCCAAAAAGCATTATTATGAATAAAAACATCATAAATAACAGTAAGAAAACATGATGCAAAATGGACGTATCAATTCCCCCAAGCTTACACATCACTTGTCCTCAAGCGAAAACCGAAATCGAAAAACATGTCCACATGCTTTGAGAGGGGGGGGGGGGGGGGGGGGGGGGGGGGGGGGGGGGGGGGGGGGGGGGGGGGGGGGGGGGGGGGGGGGGGGGGGGGGGGGGGGGGGGGGGGGGGGGGGGGGGGGGGGGGGGGGGGGGGGGGGGGGGGGGGGGGGGGGGGGGGGGGGGGGGGGGGGGGGGGGGGGGGGGGGGGGGGGGGGGGGGGGGGGGGGGGGGGGGGGGGGGGGGGGGGGGGGGGGGGGGGGGGGGGGGGGGGGGGGGGGGGGGGGGGGGGGGGGGGGGGGGGGGGGGGGGGGGGGGGGGGGGGGGGGGGGGGGGGGGGTACGTTGGGAGGCGAAACTATAAGCCCCTATCTTTCTATGTGTCCGGTTGAAATGTTTTGCTCATGTGTACGCGGTGAGTGTTAGCAATCATAGAAGACTATATGATGGTTGAGTATGCGGACTTTCCTAAAGGCTCCGATACGTGACCCTTCCTGAAAACATGATGAATTGTAGTTGCAAAGTTGACTGAGAACATAGTTTGTTGGTTTTTAATAGAGTTTTTGCTTTATACTTTGATTGTGTGATGAATTGTTACTTATTCATGAGAAGTATATGATAAAAGTTCTATGATAAAAAGTCTTATGTTTAATTTTGTTGCTGTTATAATAATCAACATGATGCTTCTATGTCCATATTTTGTTTTTATCGACACCTCTCTCTCAAAGCATGTGGACATGTTTTTTGATTTCGGTTTTCGCTTGAGGACAAGCGAGGTCTAGGCTTGGGGGAGTTGATACGTCCATTTTGCATCATGTTTTCTTACTGTTATTTATAACGTTTTTATCCATAATAATGCTTTTTGGATAATTCTAATGCCTTTTCTCTCATAATATGCAAGGCATACACAAAGAGGGAGAATTCCGGCAGCTGGAGATCTGGACCTAAAATAGCTACGCCAGGCTACCTGTTCTGCACAACTCCAAATGAGCTGAAACTTCACGAGGATTTTTTATGGAATATATGAGAATTATTGGAGCAAATAACTACCATAGGGGGCGCGCTAGGGAGCCCAGGTGCGCCTTGGTGGGTTGTGCTCACCCAGGCCCACCTCCGGTGCCCATCTTCTGGTATATAGGTCATTTTGACCTAGAAAAAAAATAAGAGGAGGACTTTCGGCATGGAGCGCCGCCGCCTCGAGGCGGAACTTGGGCAGGAGCACTGTTGCCATTCGGTGGAGTGATTCTGCCGGGGGAACTTCCCTCCTGGAGGGGGAAATCATCGTCATCATCATCACCAACAACTCTCCCATCTTGGGGATGGCAATCTCCATCAGCATCTTCAACACCACCATCTCATCTCAAACCCTAGTTCATCTCTTGTGTTCAATCTTGTTACCGATACTATAGATTGGTGCTTGTGGGTGACTAGTATAGTTGATTACATCTTGTAGTTGATTACTATATGGTTTATTTGGTGGAAGATTATATGTTTAGATCCAATATGCTATTTAATACTCCTATGATCATGAGCATGTTTATCATTTGTGAGTAGTTACTTTTGTTCTTGAGGTCACGGGGGGGGGGGGGGGGGGGGGGGGGGGGGGGGGGGGGGGGGGGGGGGGGGGGGGGGGGGGGGGGGGGGGGGGGGGGGGGGGGGGGGGGGGGGGGGGGGGGGGGGGGGGGGGGGGGGGGGGGGGGGGGGGGGGGGGGGGGGGGGGGGGGGGGGGGGGGGGGGGGGGGGGGGGGGGGGGGGGGGGGGGGGGGGGGGGGGGGGGGGGGGGGGGGGGGGGGGGGGGGGGGGGGGGGGGGGGGGGGGGGGGGGGGGGGGGGGGGGGGGGGGGGGGGGGGGGGGGGGGGGGGGGGGGGGGGGGGGGGGGGGGGGGGGGGGGGGGGGGGGGGGGGGGGGGGGGGGGGGGGGGGGGGGGGGGGGGGGGGGGGGGGGGGGGGGGGGGGGGGGGGGGGGGGGGGGGGGGGGGGGGGGGGGGGGGGGGGGGGGGGGGGGGGGGGGGGGGGGGGGGGGGGGGGGGGGGGGGGGGGGGGGGGGGGGGGGGGGGGGGGGGGGGGGGGGGGGGGGGGGGGGGGGGGGGGGGGGGGGGGGGGGGGGGGGGGGGGGGGGGGGGGGGGGGGGGGGGGGGGGGGGGGGGGGGGGGGGGGGGGGGGGGGGGGGGGGGGGGGGGGGGGGGGGGGGGGGGGGGGGGGGGGGGGGGGGGGGGGGGGGGGGGGGGGGGGGGGGGGGGGGGGGGGGGGGGGGGGGGGGGGGGGGCTCTTACTTATCGAAAAGAGCTAGAATTGACCCCCTATACTTGTGGGTCATCACACCGCACGCCAACTTTCATCCCATTCAGAGAACATTTTTATCTCACTTATAAAATAATATTTCGGAGGTACCGCGGGCGCGTGCGAGTGTGTCTGGGCTCAGAACGGACAATAGAGAGAATTGGGAGACCCGGATGGATGCAAGTTTTAAAAAACATGTAGATGAAATGCACATGATGACATGGCAAAGTGCAACACACAAGAGAATGACATGACAACAACGGCGAATAACTGGACGACATCTGGCTCATCGTTCTCGGGGCATTACAACATCCCACTATGCCTACAACACCTTGAAGATGCCTGGGCCGGTAGGAGTCATCTCCATCCCATCAGACGAGCAGGATGCAATCATTTGCGTGGATAAGATGTACTGGGACGCGGTCGCAGCAGAGGCAGCGGCAGCAGCAGTTCCCGCCAAGGAGAACAAAGGAAGGAAGAAGGATAGCAGGGACGCTGGCAAGGAATCTGGGAAGCGTACCTCTCCGGAGTGCGCTGGGCCTGTTGATGACTTGCCGGAGAGCTCCAACAGCAAGAGGTCCAAGGTTGCTGCACCACAAGTGAAGAAGGTCCCGGCACGGCTGGCTGGCGTTGATGGTACCTTCACTATCACCACCACCCTTGATGACAAATAGGAAAGTGCACACGTTGCCTTCCTGTGGGCGAATATCGATGTGTTTGCCTGGCAACCATCTGATATCCCCGGTGTTCCCAGGGAGGTAATCGAGCACCACCTAGCTGTCTGCCCACACGCCCGACCTGTTAAGCAGAAAGTCCGGAAGCAGGCCTTGGAGAGGCAGCAGTTTATTGCAGAGGAGATTAAGAAGCTTGAGGCAGGTGGTTTGGTCAGAGGAGTGCTACATCCAACATGGTTAGCACACCCAGTGGTTATTCGCAAGGCTAACGGGAAATGGAGGCTTTGCATAGATTTCACATATCTCAATAAGGCTTGCCCAAAGGACCCATTTCCCTTGCCACGCATCGATCAGATTGTGGATTCCACTTCCGGTTGCGATTTGCTCTCCTTTCTGGATGCATACTCTGGATATCATCAAATCTTCATGTCCAAAGAAGATGAAGAGAAGACCTCGTTCATCACCCCATGTGGTACGTACAGTTTTATCCGTATGCCATTCGGATTAAAGAGTGCTAGGTCTACTTTTGCAAGGGCAGTCCAGATTGGTTTTGAGCCACAACTACACCGAAACATTGAGGTGTATATGGATGATATTGAGGTCAATACCAAGGACAGAGCAACCCTCATGTAGGACTTGGAGGAGACGTTTGCCAATCTGCGCAAGATCAACTTGAAGCTCAACCCGGAGAAGTGCGTGTTTGGCTCCCTCCGGCAAGCTACTTGGGTTCTTTGTATCCCATCGGGGGTTCAAAACCAACCCCGACAAGATCAACGCTATCGAGCAAATCCAGGCGCCAAGGACAGTTAAGGATGTGAGGCGTCTGACAGGGTGTGTTGCCGCGTTAAGCAGATTCATTTCCAAGTCTACCGAGCGTGCCCTGCCGTTCTTCAAAATCTTGAAGAAGGCGGCCTTGCAGATGTGACTTTGCAAGAGTTGAAGACCTACTTGTCCTTTGTGCCCACCTTGGTTGCTCCCAAACCACAAGAACCATAGCTGCTATACTTGGCGGCAACCAATCAAGTGGTTAGTGCAGGTTTGGTGGCACAGCAGGAAGTGGACGAAGCAGAAAGTGAGCAAGGCCCGGCAAACCCAGATAAGGATCAGGGGGGGGGGGGGGGGGGGGGGGGGGGGGGGGGGGGGGGGGGGGGGGGGGGGGGGGGGGGGGGGGGGGGGGGGGGGGGGGGGGGGGGGGGGGGGGGGGGGGGGGGGGGGGGGGGGGGGGGGGGGGGGGGGGGGGGGGGGGGGGGGGGGGGGGGGGGGGGGGGGGGGGGGGGGGGGGGGGGGGGGGGGGGGGGGGGGGGGGGGGGGGGGGGGGGGGGGGGGGGGGGGGGGGGGGGGGGGGGGGGGGGGGGGGGGGGGGGGGGGGGGGGGGGGGGGGGGGGGGGGGGGGGGGGGGGGGGGGGGGGGGGGGGGGGGGGGGGGGGGGGGGGGGGGGGGGGGGGGGGGGGGGGGGGGGGGGGGGGGGGGGGGGGGGGGGGGGGGGGGGGGGGGGGGGGGGGGGGGGGGGGGGGGGGGGGGGGGGGGGGGGGGGGGGGGGGGGGGGGGGGGGGGGGGGGGGGGGGGGGGGGGGGGGGGGGGGGGGGGGGGGGGGGGGGGGGGGGGGGGGGGGGGGGGGGGGGGGGGGGGGGGGGGGGGGGGGGGGGGGGGGGGGGGGGGGGGGGGGGGGGGGGGGGGGGGGGGGGGGGGGGGGGGGGGGGGGGGGGGGGGGGGGGGGGGGGGGGGGGGGGGGGGGGGGGGGGGGGGGGGGGGGGGGGGGGGGGGGGGGGGGGGGGGGGGGGGGGGGGGGGGGGGGGGGGGGGGGGGGGGGGGGGGGGGGGGGGGGGGGGGGGGGGGGGGGGGGGGGGGGGGGGGGGGGGGGGGGGGGGGGGGGGGGGGGGGGGGGGGGGGGGGGGGGGGGGGGGGGGGGGGGGGGGGGGGGGGGGGGGGGGGGGGGGGGGGGGGGGGGGGGGGGGGGGGGGGGGGGGGGGGGGGGGGGGGGGGGGGGGGGGGGGGTTGGTGTCGTTCTGAGGGACCAGAGGACTACCGGCAGCTCATCGATCCACCGCCTGCCGTGCTTCTGCAGCGTATCAAAGGTTCTCGTCTTGAGTCCTCACAGCACTTCAGCGTTCGCCCTCTTAGCTTGTCCATTGCTTCTGGGATGTGCAACAGAGGCAAATGAGATCTTGCATCTGAGGGCATGAACATATTGCATGAAGGCGCGGCTGGTGAACTGGGTGCCGTTGTCGGTAATGATCCTTCCCAGCAGTCCAAAATGGCACACCAATTCTTTCAAGAACTTGATAGCTGACTGAGCTATCACCTTTCTCACGGCAGTCACTTCCGGCCACTTTGTAAACTCATCGATAGCAACGAACAAGAATTCAAAGCCCCTGATTGCTCGCGAGAAGGGGCCGAGGATATCGAGCCCCCAGACCGAAAATGGCCATGATAGAGGGATTGTCTGAAGAGCTTGGGCAGGCAGGTGGATTTTCTTGGAATGGAACTTGCAGGCTTCACACTTGGTGACTAGCTCGATCGCATCTTGGAGGGCTGTGGGCCAATAGAATCCTTGCCGGAATGCTTTCCCAACTAATGCCCTTGATCCAATGTGGGAGCCGCACATGCCTTTGTGTATCTCAGCCAACAATTCCTTTCCTTCTTCCCGGCAGATGCACTTCAATTTCACACCATTGGGCCTCCTTCTATATAGAGTGTCATCGACAAACTGATACATACTGGCCCTCCGGGCTACTCTTTCAGCTTCATCTTGGCCGCCGGGAAGCTCTCTGGTTTAGAGGAAGTGGACTATGTGCCTTGCCCAAGTTGGAGCCTGGGGCTCGGCAACGAGGACTAGAGGCACCTCCTCAACTGCGGGAGCACATGCCTTGTCCACGGGGTCCATAGGCCCGGCTGGAGGGTGTGGTCCGGCAGGTGGCGAGGAGTTGTTCCGGCAGGGTCTCTGCCAGGAGCGGATGGCTCTACTGGGAGAGGCTTACCGGAGTCCAACTTTCTCCTTTTTTGGGCCATTGTTGCTGGGGATATGGAGGGCTGAGTAAGATGGAGAACAAAAGTCCCTGGTTCCATAGGAAGCTTCTGCACATCACACTTTGACAGATGATTAGCTATGTTATTTTCCGCATGGGGTACGTGCTCTGTTTGCAATCCGTCAAAGCACTCCTCCAACCTCCTCACTTCCTCGACGTATGCCTCCATCAATGGGCTTTGATAATCCTTGTTGACTTGCCTCAGTACAAGTTGTGAATCTCCTCGAATGATCAGCTTCTTAATTCCCAATTCTGCAGCAATCCTGAGCCCGGCAAGGAGCCCTTCATACTCTGCTGCATTGGTTGTTGCCTCTTCTCAGGCAAAATGCATTTGGACGACGTACTTCAAGTGCTCCCCAGAGGGAGCAACAAGAAGCACGCCAGCCCCTGCACCTTGTAGGGAAAATGCACCATCAAAATACATGATCCATTCTTGGGGGGATTCCTTGCCGGGGATAACTGTCTCTGGTACTTCCTCATCAGGGGTTGGCGTCCATTCTGCAATAAACACTGCCAATGCCCTACTCTGGATAGTTGATGTGCTCTCAAACTTCAAACCAAACTGGATAACTCCAAAGCCCACTCCACTATTCTGCCGGTAGCCTCAGGGTTTCGGAGTATCCTTTGCAACGGGAAATGAGTGACAACCGTAATCTCATGGGCTTGGAAGTAGTGGTGTAGTTTCCTTGAGACCATGATGAGACCAAAGATCAACTTTTGCACGCCAGAGTACCTCGATCTAGCCCCCTGTAATAAGGAGCCGACGAAGTACACTGGGCGCTGCACCACTTTCTTCCTTGCCGTGTCCTTGGGGTTGCTCTCGCTGCCGTGCTCATTGTTGTCTTGATCTTTCTCTGGCTCTGCCGGTCCTTGCTCACTCTCCGCCTCATCTACTTCCCGCTGCGCCACCAAGGCCGCACTAACCACTCGGTTGGTTGCCACTAAGTATAGCAGCAATGGTTCTTGTGGTTTGGGAGCAACCAAGGTAGGAACAGAGGACAAGTAGGTCTTCAACTCTTGCAAAGCTACATCTGCTTGCGGGGTCCACTTCATGGGTCCCGCCTTCTTCAAAATTTTGAAGAACAGCAGGGCGCGGTCGGTAGACTTAGAGATGAATCTTCTTAGTGCGGCAATGCACCCTGTTAGACGCCTCACATCCTTGACTGTCCTTGGCGCCTGGATCTGCTTGATAGCTTTAATCTTGTCGGGGTTGGCTACAATTCACCGATGGGTCACAAAGAACCCAAGCAACTTGCCGAAGGGAATGCCAAACACACACTTCTCCGGGTTGAGCTTCAAGTTGATCTTGCACAGATTAGCAAATGTCTCCTCCAAATCCTGAATAAGGGTGGCTCTATCCTTGGTCTTGACCACAATATCATCCATATAAGCTTCAATGTTTCTGTGCAGCTGTGGCTCAAAACCAATCTGGACTGCCCTTACAAAAGTGGACCTGGCACTCTTTAATCCAAATGGCATGCGGATAAAACAGTACGTACCACATGGAGTGATGAATGATGTCTTCTCTTCGTCTTCCTTGGACATGAAGATTTGGTGATACCCAGCATATGCATCCAGAAAGGAAAGCAAATCACAGCCTGAAGTGGAATCCACAATCTGATCAATACGCGGCAAGGGAAACGGTCCCTCGGGCAGGCTTTGTTGAGATCTGTGAAATTTATGCAAAGCCTCCACTTCCTATTAGCCTTCCGGACTACCACTGGATTTGCCAACCACGTTGGGTGTAGCACTCCTCTGACCAAACCAGCTGCTTCAAGTTTCTTGATCTCTTCCGCAATGAACTGCTGCCTCTCCAAGGCCTGCTTCTGGACTCTCGGCTTGACAGGTCGGGCATGTGGGTAGACAGCAAGGTGGTGCTCGATTACCTCCCTGGGAACACTAGGGATATCGGATGGTTGCCAGTCAAACACATCGATATTCACCCGCAGGAAGGCAACGAGCGTGCTTTCCTATTAGTCATCGAGGGTGGCGCTGATAGTGAAAGTACCATCAACGCCAACCAGCCCTGTCGGAACCTTCTTCACTTGGGGTGCAGCAACCTTGGATCTCTTGTTGTTGGAACACTCTGGCACATCATCAACGGGTGCCGTGCACTTGGTGGGGGCACGCTTCTCGAATTCTTTGCCGAAGTCCCTACAATCCTTCTTCTTTCCTCTGTTCTCCTTGGCGGGAACTGCTACTGCCGCTGCCTCTGCCCCGACTGCATCCCAGTACATCTTGTCCACGCAAATGATAGCTTCCTTCTCATCTGATGGGATGGTAATGACTCCCAATGGCCAAGGCATCTTCGAAGTGTTGTAGGCATAGTGGGATGCCGCCATGAATTTAGCCAGGGCTGGGCATCCAAGAATCCCATTGTACGGCAGTGGGAGGTCAACCACATCAAACACAATCGTCTCAGTCCGGTAGTTCAGCTCCGCACTAACCACTCGGTTGGTTGCCACTAAGTATAGCAGCAATGGTTCTTGTGGGGGGGGGGGGGGGGGGGGGGGGGGGGGGGGGGGGGGGGGGGGGGGGGGGGGGGGGGGGGGGGGGGGGGGGGGGGGGGGGGGGGGGGGGGGGGGGGGGGGGGGGGGGGGGGGGGGGGGGGGGGGGGGGGGGGGGGGGGGGGGGGGGGGGGGGGGGGGGGGGGGGGGGGGGGGGGGGGGGGGGGGGGGGGGGGGGGGGGGGGGGGGGGGGGGGGGGGGGGGGGGGGGGGGGGGGGGGGGGGGGGGGGGGGGGGGGGGGGGGGGGGGGGGGGGGGGGGGGGGGGGGGGGGGGGGGGGGGGGGGGGGGGGGGGGGGGGGGGGGGGGGGGGGGGGGGGGGGGGGGGGGGGGGGGGGGGGGGGGGGGGGGGGGGGGGGGGGGGGGGGGGGGGGGGGGGGGGGGGGGGGGGGGGGGGGGGGGGGGGGGGGGGGGGGGGGGGGGGGGGGGGGGGGGGGGGGGGGGGGGGGGGGGGGGGGGGGGGGGGGGGGGGGGGGGGGGGGGGGGGGGGGGGGGGGGGGGGGGGGGGGGGGGGGGGTTGAAAACTGGAGGAGGTGGTCTTGGCATAGTGTAGAGAATATAAGAATATAGTGGACATTAATCTGGAGCAGAAAAAGCCACTAGAGAAATAATTGAAAGAAAGGGAAAAGGATAAGTTTGGATGGGATAGAAACTTGGGTGAAACCAAGTTGAAGTTGAGCAATAAGTAAAAGAGAAAGGATCAAGGACAAGAAGAAGGAGTTGTAATGCACATGAACAAGTAAAAGGAAACAAGCACAAGAATAATATGGAGACGAATGCATGATGCAAAATAATAATAATAATAAAACAAACATCACAAGCAAGCAAGCAATCATGAACATGATGGATGCAAATGCACATGGCAACATACATGAAGATGGAATGCACAAAATGAGAATAAAAGATAACACAAGCATGATGATGCAACAATTTATTATGACAAACATGGCAATCCATACATGGCAACAACAAAATAAATGGAAGGCAACTAGAGCATCGACCTCAGGGCGTTACAGGGGGTAGGCGCGCCCCCC
>JAAAWM010010678.1:0-27500 GCA_036873465.1 Thinopyrum obtusiflorum
AGTCGCAGACCTTGAGAGTTCGGAGTTGGCCTCCAGAGGCGAGTTCGGCTCTCCGATGACAAGGAGGGTCCTGCTTGATTCCAGGCTCGCCGAACATGCAGTTGCTTCTGGGTCTTCGACAAAGGGCTCCATGGGAGGAGAGGGTCCGGTGGGTTTTAAGATCCCATCTTCGGATGAGGTGGCCTGCCCTAGATCTATTGCCAGGACAGGGATAGTAGTTGGTCTTTGAGCGGCGTCTGATGACGGATCCGATGGGTTGCCTTCTTGAAGATGAGAAATAGTGGTTGAGGCCGTGAACCCTTCAAAGATCAAGTCTCCTCGGATATCAGCGACGTAATTCAGGCTCCCGAATCTGATCTGATGACCAGGGGCGTAGCTGTCAATCTGCTCAAGGTGACCAACTGAATTGGCGCGTAGAGCGAAGCCGCCGAATACGAAAAGTTGACCGAAGGAAGGTCTCCCCGGAAACAGCATCGTTGTTGATGATCAAATGAGCCATCGATCCTTCTGCCGATGACACAGTGGAACTCTCAATGAAAGCACCAATGTCGGTGTCAAAACCGACCGATCTCGGGTAGGGGGTCCCGAACTGTGCGTCTGAGGATCGAAGGTAACAAGGGACAAAGGGAACACGATGTTTACCCAGGTTCGGGCCCTCTTAATGGAGGTAAAACCCTATGTCCTGCTTGATTGTATTTGATGGGTATGGAGGTTACAAGAGTCGATCTACCTCGAGATTGTAATGGCTAAACCCTAGATGTCTAGCCTATGGGAGTTATGATGTCCTCCACGGACCAAACCCTTCGGTTTATATAGGCATTGGAGGGGGCTAGGGTTGTATAGAGTTGGTTTACAGAGGAAGGAAACTATAGATCCGGACGCCAAACTTGCCATCCACGCAAACGGGAGTCCCACCCGGACACGAGGAAAGGTCTTCTGCCTTGTATCTTCACGGCCCATCAGGGGGGGGGGGGGGGGGGGGGGGGGGGGGGGGGGGGGGGGGGGGGGGGGGGGGGGGGGGGGGGGGGGGGGGGGGGGGGGGGGGGGGGGGGGGGGGGGGGGGGGGGGGGGGGGGGGGGGGGGGGGGGGGGGGGGGGGGGGGGGGGGGGGGGGGGGGGGGGGGGGGGGGGGGGGGGGGGGGGGGGGGGGGGGGGGGGGGGGGGGGGGGGGGGGGGGGGGGGGGGGGGGGGGGGGGGGGGGGGGGGGGGGGGGGGGGGGGGGGGGGGGGGGGGGGGGGGGGGGGGGGGGGGGGGGGGGGGGGGGGGGGGGGGGGGGGGGGGGGGGGGGGGGGGGGGGGGGGGGGGGGGGGGGGGGGGGGGGGGGGGGGGGGGGGGGGGGGGGGGGGGGGGGGGGGGGGGGGGGGGGGGGGGGGGGGGGGGGGGGGGGGGGGGGGGGGGGGGGGGGGGGGGGGGGGGGGGGGGGGGGGGGGGGGGGGGGGGGGGGGGGGGGGGGGGGGGGGGGGGGGGGGGGGGGGGGGGGGGGGGGGGGGGGGGGGGGGGGGGGGGGGGGGGGGGGGGGGGGGGGGGGGGGGGGGGGGGGGGGGGGGGGGGGGGGGGGGGGGGGGGGGGGGGGGGGGGGGGGGGGGGGGGGGGGGGGGGGGGGGGGGGGGGGGGGGGGGGGGGGGGGGGGGGGGGGGGGGGGGGGGGGGGGGGGGGGGGGGGGGGGGGGGGGGGGGGGGGGGGGGGGGGGGGGGGGGGGGGGGGGGGGGGGGGGGGGGGGGGGGGGGGGGGGGGGGGGGGGGGGGGGGGGGGGGGGGGGGGGGGGGGGGGGGGGGGGGGGGGGGGGGGGGGGGGGGGGGGGGGGGGGGGGGGGGGGGGGGGGGGGGGGGGGGGGGGGGGGGGGGGGGGGGGGGGGGGGGGGGGGGGGGGGGGGGGGGGGGGGGGGGGGGGGGGGGGGGGGGGGGGGGGGGGGGGGGGGGGGGGGGGGGGGGGGGGGGGGGGGGGGGGGGGGGGGGGGGGGGGGGGGGGGGGGGGGGGGGGGGGGGGGGGGGGGGGGGGGGGGGGGGGGGGGGGGGGGGGGGGGGGGGGGGGGGGGGGGGGGGGGGGGGGGGGGGGGGGGGGGGGGGGGGGGGGGGGGGGGGGGGGGGGGGGGGGGGGGGGGGGGGGGGGGGGGGGGGGGGGGGGGGGGGGGGGGGGGGGGGGGGGGGGGGGGGGGGGGGGGGGGGGGGGGGGGGGGGGGGGGGGGGGGGGGGGGGGGGGGGGGGGGGGGGGGGGGGGGGGGGGGGGGGGGGGGGGGGGGGGGGGGGGGGGGGGGGGGGGGGGGGGGGGGGGGGGGGGGGGGGGGGGGGGGGGGGGGGGGGGGGGGGGGGGGGGGGGGGGGGGGGGGGGGGGGGGGGGGGGGGGGGGGGGGGGGGGGGGGGGGGGGGGGGGGGGGGGGGGGGGGGGGGGGGGGGGGGGGGGGGGGGGGGGGGGGGGGGGGGGGGGGGGGGGGGGGGGGGGGGGGGGGGGGGGGGGGGGGGGGGGGGGGGGGGGGGGGGGGGGGGGGGGGGGGGGGGGGGGGGGGGGGGGGGGGGGGGGGGGGGGGGGGGGGGGGGGGGGGGGGGGGGGGGGGGGGGGGGGGGGGGGGGGGGGGGGGGGGGGGGGGGGGGGGGGGGGGGGGGGGGGGGGGGGGGGGGGGGGGGGGGGGGGGGGGGGGGGGGGGGGGGGGGGGGGGGGGGGGGGGGGGGGGGGGGGGGGGGGGGGGGGGGGGGGGGGGGGGGGGGGGGGGGGGGGGGGGGGGGGGGGGGGGGGGGGGGGGGGGGGGGGGGGGGGGGGGGGGGGGGGGGGGGGGGGGGGGGGGGGGGGGGGGGGGGGGGGGGGGGGGGGGGGGGGGGGGGGGGGGGGGGGGGGGGGGGGGGGGGGGGGGGGGGGGGGGGGGGGGGGGGGGGGGGGGGGGGGGGGGGGGGGGGGGGGGGGGGGGGGGGGGGGGGGGGGGGGGGGGGGGGGGGGGGGGGGGGGGGGGGGGCTCACAGGCGCAACGCGCACGGGGGGAGCTCGGTCTTGTCACCCATGCTCCACAGGCTCCGGTGGCGCGAGGTCTTGGTGCTGGCGCTGAGGCGCCGGGAGCGCGCGCGTATCGGCCAGCAGCCACTACTCCACCTGGCAGCTTGCTTCATCCCTTGCCGGTGCCCCGCACCGTGGGTCACGCGGGGGCGCGTCGCGCCTGGGCTCCGGGTCCACGTCGCACTGAGGAGGAGAAGGCGCACCGTGAGCCACGTCGCCCGCCTGGGATGGCGGGAGAGGCAGCGAGTGGGACGGCGCTGGGGCCTCACCGGCAGCGTTGACGAGCTCAGCGATGCGGCCGAGCCAGTCATCGTAGAGGTCATTGGCGGGGCAGTAGCGCAGGAGCTCACGCGCCATGAGAAGCGCAGCCTGCGCGTTCGCCGGCCCACGGCGAGCATGGGAGGATGACGCCGTGGCAGGAGTAGGCGACGGAGTGGCGGTGCGGCCATCACGCCACACGAAAGGCGGCAACGACGAGTCCTGCTACTCTCATGGTGGCGTTGGCCGCGGGGGAGGCAGAGCGGCGAGGAGCACTGTTGCCCACGGGCGCCGTCTGGGCGACACGAGCGGCCCGGCGCTCGGCCCGAACGCGACGAGCGTCGGCCATGGGAGTGACGGAACATAGGCGAATCGAACGGTGGACGAATGACTTCGACACGCCCCTACCTGGCGCGCCAAATGTCGGATTCAGGGCTCCGCAGACCCAAGAAGGTTCAAACTCTGGGACGTGTGCGAAGAACTCAACCTCTCAAGCCTCGAGCTCGTTACCCCACGGCCTAGCCTAGTCGGGCTCGCGTGAGCAAAGAAGAAGATGAACACGACAGTTTACCCAGGTTCGGGCCACCTTGCGGTGTAAAACCCTACTCTTGCTTTATGGTGGATTGGCCTCACGAGGGGCTAAGGATGAACTAGTACAGTGGATGAACAGCCTCGCGAGGGCTGTGTTGGTGAGGGTGGAAAGGATCCGATCCCTCTCTATGGTGGTGGCTAACCTATATTTATAGTGGCCTTGGTCCTCTTCCCCCAAAATGTAGGCGGGAAGGGATCCCATAGTGGCCAATTTGAAAGGGGACAAGTAGTACATCTTATCCTGACGAAATGTGGTCTTCGCCTGCAAAGCTTCTGGTCGTGACGTAGCGGTGGGCTCGGCGATGACATCTGTCCTGCCGAGTGTGGTCTTGGTCTTGTAGCACCGGAATGGAAACCTTTGCCAGATTCCTCGGGAACCCATGCCTGTCCTTGCCTCCTTAGCACCAAAGAGGAAACTGCCTCCTCTGCGCCCACTGGCGCCCGCCTGCCTTGGTCGTCATGGCTTGCATCATGGCAGCCTCGTGAGGCTGGGTACCTGCATAGAAAACTCCGCTCCTTGGGAGGCAGCCTGGGGAGGCCACTCCCTCCGGAGGTCTTGGTGTCGTCCGCCTCGCGAGTCCAGGGGGCCTTCGCGAGGGTCTTGTCTTGGAGGTCTTGTAGATGGGCCGTACCAGGCCGTTGGTGGAGCCACGCCGTGGGCCGCAGGCAGGCAAGTCTAGGTACCCTAGTTCCCAGAACACCGACAATGTCTTTCAAAATATCAATGCTTAAAGAATGCTATCCCTACAAAATCATATAGTCTTGTCATGCTCCATCTTCTTAACACAAAGTATTTATCATGCACAACCTCGATGACAAGCCGAGCAATTGGTTCATACTTTTTAACGCGCTTTAGCTTTTTCAACCCCCATGCAATACATGAGCACAAGCCATGGATATAGCACTATGGGTGGAATAGAGTATGATGATAGGAGTAAACATAGAGAAGACAAAAAAGTAAGAAAGTCTCACGTCGACACGGCTAATCAACGGGCTATGGAGATGCCCATCAATTGATATCAATGCGAGGAGTAGGGATTGCCATGCAACGGATGCACTAAGAGCTATAAGTGTATGGAAGCTCAAACTGAAAACTAAGTGGGTGTGCATCTAACTCTATAATGAAAAATTCCCACTAGTATATGAAAGTGACAACATAGGGGACTCTCTATATGAAAAATATGGTGCTACTTTGAAGCACAAGTGTGGAATTAGCATGCCCCTTCTCTCTTGTCTCTCATTTTTTCTTTTTTTTCTTGGGCTCTTTTTGGCCTCACTTTTTTCCCTTTTTTATATTTGTCCGGAGCCTCATCCCGACTTGTGGGGGAATCATAGTTTCCATCATCCTTTCCTCACTGGGACATGCTCTAATAATGAATAATGATGATCATCACACTTCTATTTACTTACAACTCAATATTACAACTCGCGAACTCGATACCTAGAATAAAGTATGACTCTATATGAATGCCTCTGGCAGTGTACCAGGATGTGCAATGATCTAGCGTAACAACGATATCAAAAAACTGAAAAAGCCATGGAAATATCATGCTAGCTATCTTATGATCATGCAAAGCAATATGACAATGAATGCTCAAGTCATCAAAACGGAAGCGGTGGAAGTTGCATGGCAATATATCTCGGAATGGCTATGGAAATGCCATAATAGGTAGGTATGGTGGCTGTTTTGAGGAAGATATAATAAGGCTTATGTGTGATAGAGCGTATCATATCACGGGGTTTGGATGCACCTGCGAAGTTTGCACCACATCTCGAGGTGAGAAAGGGCAATGCATGGTATCGAAGAGGCTAGCAAATTGCGAAAAGGTAAGAGTGCGTATAATCCATGGACTCACATTAGTCATAAAGAACTCATATACTTATTGCGAAAGTTTGTTAGCCCTCAAAGCAAAGCACTACTACGCATGCCCCTAGCACTACAAAAAAAATACACTTCCGTGATGATACGTGTTTGTCATAGTAGGTCACGTTTTCTGTCACGCATGTACACCCGTGAAGATTTTATGACAGAATCAAGATAGTCATACCTATGCTGTCGTAGAAGTGTTCCATGACAATACTGAAATTGTCATCACGAAAGGGGTGTACACTTCCATGACGATAAATACTGCGTCATGGAAGTGTTTTCGTCAAGGGTAACCGACATGTGGCTTCCACCGTAACGGGTCGCCGTTAAGCTATCGGGTTCCGGTTAGCATCCGATAACCCGCTAATAGCCCAGACCAATGGGGATTTTGCACATCTAAAATTCTCATTGGCCACATGAACCACGTGTCAGCTCGTCGTTGGGTCAGAGAGGCGCCTATGATATGTCGACATGTGCGACAGCCCAACACTGGCCCATTTAGCTTACAAAGGCCGGCCCGTTTGACTTGGTCAAAAGCTAGCGGGCCGGCCCATGAAAAGCCCGTTAATGGTCTGTTCGCATATGGCCCATTTTACGGCCCGGTAACTCACGACCCGTTATGGCGTTCCCGAAATCGGCCCAACAACGTCATGTGGGCCATCCAGTATAATACCAGCCCGTTTCATTTTTGGCCCATGTATGGCCCATGACGTCTTTCGACCCATATGAGGCCTTTCATAACTTTGGGCCCTTTAATGGCCTGCGGTGACTCTGGCCCATAATAAACAGTAAATTTCTTTAAACCCATTAATGGCCCATGATTCACATGGGCCGTTTCCAGCCCGTGTTAGCTTTCGGCCTACTGACGGCCCATACATTCTTAGGCTCCTTTCCGGTCCTCGATTACTTCCGGCCTGTTACTGGCATGTTCCCCTAATGGGCCAAATTCAGCCCATGGTTAGAATCGGCTCATCTCGGGCCTGTTAACGCGTTCCGCCGTTTCCAGCCCGTCATGTATTCTGGCCCATTAACGACCCGTTATGCCTGTGACAGAATTACGCCTTTGTTGCCTTCCGGCCTATTAATGGCCCATTACTGTGCTGGCCCGATACCAATTACGCCCGTTTACGGCCCATGTCGGCCCATTTATCCGACGCCTCATAGGAGGCCCACTGATTCTACGGCCCGTTGGAGGCCCATTTATCCGACGGCCCGTAGGAGGCCCATGGATCCTACGGCCCGTAGGAGGCCCATGATTACCACGGTCCGTATCTGGCCCATGGTTGTTGCGGCCACTAGCAAACCAAGGAAAAATAAGACTAGGGAAATAAGTAAGCCAGAAACTAACGCTAGGTTATTAAGGCGATTGCACAGATTACATCCACTGGACATGAAAGTTCGCCACCAGTGCAAATATAGGGAACACCCTACACTATACAAAAATGGCTTGCTGATTTCTTCAGCCGGTCGCTGCACGTTAAGAACAAATTTTGTATCGCAACAAAACAAATTACAACCATAAGGGGGGGGGGGGGGGGGGGGGGGGGGGGGGGGGGGGGGGGGGGGGGGGGGGGGGGGGGGGGGGGGGGGGGGGGGGGGGGGGGGGGGGGGGGGGGGGGGGGGGGGGGGGGGGGGGGGGGGGGGGGGGGGGGGGGGGGGGGGGGGGGGGGGGGGGGGGGGGGGGGGGGGGGGGGGGGGGGGGGGGGGGGGGGGGGGGGGGGGGGGGGGGGGGGGGGGGGGGGGGGGGGGGGGGGGGGGGGGGGGGGGGGGGGGGGGGGGGGGGGGGGGGGGGGGGGGGGGGGGGGGGGGGGGGGGGGGGGGGGGGGGGGGGGGGGGGGGGGGGGGGGGGGGGGGGGGGGGGGGGGGGGGGGGGGGGGGGGGGGGGGGGGGGGGGGGGGGGGGGGGGGGGGGGGGGGGGGGGGGGGGGGGGGGGGGGGGGGGGGGGGGGGGGGGGGGGGGGGGGGGGGGGGGGGGGGGGGGGGGGGGGGGGGGGGGGGGGGGGGGGGGGGGGGGGGGGGGGGGGGGGGGGGGGGGGGGGGGGGGGGGGGGGGGGGGGGGGGGGGGGGGGGGGGGGGGGGGGGGGGGGGGGGGCTTTCGTGATGACAATTTCAGTATTGTCATGGAACACTTCTACGACAGCATAGAAGCTATTTTGTTTGGTTTTGCTGCCTCCTTAATATCTTCTGTTATGGTACTACTAATGTAAAAACTCTAACTTTTCAGTAAGCTATGGAACAAATGGTGGAACCGCCACCTTCTGAAGGTGACGAGGCAACTATAACCGCAATGTCACCTCTTGCTGCAGTGGGTCAGTACCTGTCCACTAACAGTGCCAAAAGCACGTTCCTGCGTAATACTAGGTTGGTTGTTAAGACAATCTCGTCCAAACTGCCTCATGATCAAGATATGCAAGCTCAGAACAATGTTAGATCTGCGCTCCAGACACAAGTCCATTCCCTAACAGAGACCCTTTGTGAAACAAGGACAACCATTGTTCGATGTCGTCAAGATATGCATGGTTTGGAAACCAGACTATCAGACATTTGCTATGTTGTTTAGGAACCTAGGAGAAATGAAGGCAAAAGTTATGGTGCTCCATCGGACAGTACAACATGAAAACATAACAGTCAGGTCAAATGAACTGAGCTTTTGAACTTCTGGTGGTGCATTTATCTGCCAGACTGTTAACTTTTATGCCAACCTGGGGGGGGGGGGGGGGGGGGGGGGGGGGGGGGGGGGGGGGGGGGGGGGGGGGGGGGGGGGGGGGGGGGGGGGGGGGGGGGGGGGGGGGGGGGGGGGGGGGGGGGGGGGGGGGGGGGGGGGGGGGGGGGGGGGGGGGGGGGGGGGGGGGGGGGGGGGGGGGGGGGGGGGGGGGGGGGGGGGGGGGGGGGGGGGGGGGGGGGGGGGGGGGGGGGGGGGGGGGGGGGGGGGGGGGGGGGGGGGGGGGGGGGGGGGGGGGGGGGGGGGGGGGGGGGGGGGGGGGGGGGGGGGGGGGGGGGGGGGGGGGGGGGGGGGGGGGGGGGGGGGGGGGGGGGGGGGGGGGGGGGGGGGGGGGGGGGGGGGGGGGGGGGGGGGGGGGGGGGGGGGGGGGGGGGGGGGGGGGGGGGGGGGGGGGGGGGGGGGGGGGGGGGGGGGGGGGGGGGGGGGGGGGGGGGGGGGGGGGGGGGGGGGGGGGGGGGGGGGGGGGGGGGGGGGGGGGGGGGGGGGGGGGGGGGGGGGGGGGGGGGGGGGGGGGGGGGGGGGGGGGGGGGGGGGGGGGGGGGGGGGGGGGGGGGGGGGGGGGGGGGGGGGGGGGGGGGGGGGGGGGGGGGGGGGGGGGGGGGGGGGGGGGGGGGGGGGGGGGGGGGGGGGGGGGGGGGGGGGGGGGGGGGGGGGGGGGGGGGGGGGGGGGGGGGGGGGGGGGGGGGGGGGGGGGGGGGGGGGGGGGGGGGGGGGGGGGGGGGGGGGGGGGGGGGGGGGGGGGGGGGGGGGGGGGGGGGGGGGGGGGGGGGGGGGGGGGGGGGGGGGGGGGGGGGGGGGGGGGGGGGGGGGGGGGGGGGGGGGGGGGGGGGGGGGGGGGGGGGGGGGGGGGGGGGGGGGGGGGGGGGGGGGGGGGGGGGGGGGGGGGGGGGGGGGGGGGGGGGGGGGGGGGGGGGGGGGGGGGGGGGGGGGGGGGGGGGGGGGGGGGGGGGGGGGGGGGGGGGGGGGGGGGGGGGGGGGGGGGGGGGGGGGGGGGGGGGGGGGGGGGGGGGGGGGGGGGGGGGGGGGGGGGGGGGGGGGGGGGGGGGGGGGGGGGGGGGGGGGGGGGGGGGGGGGGGGGGGGGGGGGGGGGGGGGGGGGGGGGGGGGGGGGGGGGGGGGGGGGGGGGGGGGGGGGGGGGGGGGGGGGGGGGGGGGGGGGGGGGGGGGGGGGGGGGGGGGGGGGGGGGGGGGGGGGGGGGGGGGGGGGGGGGGGGGGGGGGGGGGGGGGGGGGGGGGGGGGGGGGGGGGGGGGGGGGGGGGGGGGGGGGGGGGGGGGGGGGGGGGGGGGGGGGGGGGGGGGGGGGGGGGGGGGGGGGGGGGGGGGGGGGGGGGGGGGGGGGGGGGGGGGGGGGGGGGGGGGGGGGGGGGGGGGGGGGGGGGGGGGGGGGGGGGGGGGGGGGGGGGGGGGGGGGGGGGGGGGGGTCCAAATATATGACCATGTACTATGGCTAATGTATTGTCTATTTCTTCACATTGTATTGACAGCTAAGGATAAAGAGACAAAGTTTATAATACGGTAAGCATAGTATGACATCATTCATATCACAAAACAATTGAGAACAGACAAACAGGCAATTGTAACGTTGTGTAGACAATTCCAGCACGTAACTAGATTATAGATCAAGATCAAAGGAACATCACTCCTCTCTTTTAAACCTTGTAAGGTGCAATGATACGCTAAGATATAAAATTGAAAAGAGTAATAGACATTGGCTGCAAACCGTGCAGTTCAATGCACAAGTCAGAGTAAGTAGTAGTTAAAAGGCATGAGGATTAAGGACTTACAACAGCGGCTTTGACTGGTGTAGTCATGCCCTTCGTCTTGCTGGTGTGATAGTCCTTGAAGATTTCCACAACATTTGGTTCAGGTACTTTTTGGTCCTTGCGGGCTTTTCTCTGCATTTGGAACAAGTCAATATAGATCTGATAATATGGCACAACGAAAAGAGTGAAACAACAGCTAGTTACAAGAGCCTCGCAGTGTGCAATATAGCTGCGAGATCCTGTCATCTGTTGGAATTTCACTTTCATACTGTTGGCCTTGTTCTTTGAACAGTTCACCTACAAGAAGATAGATTTGTGAGGCACATGCATAAATAGGAGTTCAACATGTGATCTGATCACATATATATATAACATACTTGATACTTTGGATCAGATCAGTGTTTAACAAGGCCTCTCCAGTCTTCATCCGATATATTTTCCACTGGAGATTTTTGGGCAAGTTCACTGTTAGCCTTGCCTTCAAAGTGAGTTTTCCTCAAGTTATACTGATACTGTCGTAGAGCAGACTTGAAAACATGGGTGCATGCTTGTCTGGTTGCATCATCTTGGCTATCCAACTTGAACCTCATCTGTTGAAAATTATGGGAGTCTCATTATCAGCAACCTAGAAAGTATGGGACAGAGCAAGACGATATTACTAATTTACATACATAACCATAGTTACAGATAAATGGTCGAGGAAGGTGTTAAACTGGGTTTTGTCTTTGTCATTCCTGTACTGAATCCATGTTGGGAGGATACGTGCATGACACCTAACGGCAACATCTGCCTCTGATACTAACTTGGCTGACTCTGTAGCATCACGTGGCCTTTTTAAACCTGCCTCAAAACGGATCTCCATTCTTCCTCCTCTAGATTTAGTTAACCTGTTGAGCATTATCCCTGATGTCTATTTCCTCTTGCGCCTAGGTGCTAGTTCAACAACAAACATGGGAAGTGTTAGTGTACATCAAACTATGAGACTACATATAAAGAAGCATGCAACTATAACTTGACTCGAGCAACTACCTTCTTGCTGTTAAAGCTCACAAGGTTCATCTGATCTTGCCAACTCGTCTTTTGTCAAGAGTGCTTCGGAAGTAGTGTTAGGTGGCAAGGGAGCTTGGGAACTTGCCGCTAGCAGACTTACCGAACGAGTAACTCGGGCAGATGTTGGTACTATGGAAGAAGGTGTTGCAACAACTAGGGCTGTCGTTGCTTGTTTGGTGGCAGCTATTCATTTCTGTTTGGATTGTTTTTTGCAGCTGGTGTAGTAGGGGATACCGTGTTTGTACAATTTTCCGATGGACTTTCACCTTCTATTGCACCATCAGTACCAGCAGAATCTGCATAATTCTCCCGCTTTCGTTTCCGTGCGTCCTGAGTACTAACACCATCCCCTGCCATTATGTGTTCCTTCCTCTTTCTCTTTGCCATGTCAAGTCAAGCCGACAAGAAAAAGGAATAAAAATTTAGTTCTTCAGAACAAATTGATGCGTGATACAGACGAACTGAACTTTGATGTTAGACAACCGCATGATAGGAGGATGTAATATGTACAAAAAACAGGATGGCATGAGATAATCAGAACTATGATGTGTAAACTAAGCAGAAGGCATTTCAATAAATTAGAAGCAATGAAATGGAAGGTAGACACCATATGAAAGATTCTACAAATATCGCTCTGCCAAGTTAACAGTGTCTCGTCATAACTGGCATTTAAACAAATGTGAAGCAGTACAAGAAATAAATCATATGCAAGATGCAAACAACATCACACAACCAAGTTAAAGGTCTCTCGTCATTAGTGCCATTGCATATTCACATCATTGCATATTCACAGCTATGATGTGTAAACTAAGCAGAATGCATTTCAACAAATTAGAAGCAATGAAATCTAGACACCATATGTAAGACGCAACGAATATCACTCTACCAAGTTAAAACGGTCTCATCATTAGTGCCATTTCAACAAATTAGTAGTACAAGCTAGAAAATAATGCGAGATGTAAACTATATCAGACTCCCAAGTTAAACGTGTCTTATGATAAGTGATTGTTGCAGGTTACACAACAGTAGTAGTTTGATGTAAGAACATGGTGTGATAGACAGATATTGTATGTTCTAGAAACACGAACACATGTCTTATTCACAAGTATAATGTGTAAAGTAAGCAGATGTAATTCAACAAAATTAGAAGCAACACAAGCTAGACATCATACATAACATGCAAACACATATAACAGTGCCATGTTAGAGGGAGCACCTGTGATGGTGGACAAGGGGAGACGTGCTCATCATCAACACAGCTATGTTGAGTGTCTATGCATGTGTTGTCTTCCAAATCTTGTTGGAGGGATGGCAGAGTAGAATCTGTAGAGGACCTCAATTTTAGTTTGTTGGAAGGAGCACCTTTATCCACTGCCTTGCTAATTTACTTCTGCTTTATTGATTTTGCATTGTCAAGTAAAACCGACAAGAAAAAGCAATAAAATACACTCTTCAGAACTTATTCATGCATGATACTGACAATCACTACCTTGATGTAAGGCAAACACATGATACGAGGATGTAATATGTACAAAAAATAGGGCGGCATGGCATATTCACAACTATTTGTGTAAACTAGGGGGGGGGGGGGGGGGGGGGGGGGGGGGGGGGGGGGGGGGGGGGGGGGGGGGGGGGGGGGGGGGGGGGGGGGGGGGGGGGGGGGGGGGGGGGGGGGGGGGGGGGGGGGGGGGGGGGGGGGGGGGGGGGGGGGGGGGGGGGGGGGGGGGGGGGGGGGGGGGGGGGGGGGGGGGGGGGGGGGGGGGGGGGGGGGGGGGGGGGGGGGGGGGGGGGGGGGGGGGGGGGGGGGGGGGGGGGGGGGGGGGGGGGGGGGGGGGGGGGGGGGGGGGGGGGGGGGGGGGGGGGGGGGGGGGGGGGGGGGGGGGGGGGGGGGGGGGGGGGGGGGGGGGGGGGGGGGGGGGGGGGGGGGGGGGGGGGGGGGGGGGGGGGGGGGGGGGGGGGGGGGGGGGGGGGGGGGGGGGGGGGGGGGGGGGGGGGGGGGGGGGGGGGGGGGGGGGGGGGGGGGGGGGGGGGGGGGGGGGGGGGGGGGGGGGGGGGGGGGGGGGGGGGGGGGGGGGGGGGGGGGGGGGGGGGGGGGGGGGGGGGGGGGGGGGGGGGGGGGGGGGGGGGGGGGGGGGGGGGGGGGGGGGGGGGGGGGGGGGGGGGGGGGGGGGGGGGGGGGGGGGGGGGGGGGGGGGGGGGGGGGGGGGGGGGGGGGGGGGGGGGGGGGGGGGGGGGGGGGGGGGGGGGGGGGGGGGGGGGGGGGGGGGGGGGGGGGGGGGGGGGGGGGGGGGGGGGGGGGGGGGGGGGGGGGGGGGGGGGGGGGGGGGGGGGGGGGGGGGGGGGGGGGGGGGGGGGGGGGGGGGGGGGGGGGGGGGGGGGGGGGGGGGGGGGGGGGGGGGGGGGGGGGGGGGGGGGGGGGGGGGGGGGGGGGGGGGGGGGGGGGGGGGGGGGGGGGGGGGGGGGGGGGGGGGGGGGGGGGGGGGGGGGGGGGGGGGGGGGGGGGGGGGGGGGGGGGGGGGGGGGGGGGGGGGGGGGGGGGGGGGGGGGGGGGGGGGGGGGGGGGGGGGGGGGAGTAGTACAAGCTAGAAAAGAATGCGAGATGTAACCTATATCACACTCCCAAGTTAAACATGTCTTATGATAAGTGATTATTGCAGGTTACACAACAGTAGTACTTTGATGTAAGAACATGGTGTGATAGACAGATATTGTATGTCCTAGAAGCAGGAACACGTGTCTTATTCACAAGTATAATGTGTAAAGTAAGCAGATGGAATTCAACAAAATTAGAAGCAATACAAGCTAGACATCATACATAACATGCAACCACATATAACAGTGCCAAGTTAGAGAGAGCACCTATGATGGTGGACTAGGGGAGACGTGCTCATCATCAACACAACTATGTTGAGTGTCTATGCATGTGTTGTCTTGCAAATCTTCTTGGGGGGATGGCGGAGTAGAATCTGTAGAGGCCCTCCGTTTCAATTGTTTGGAAGGAGCACCTTTATCCACTACCTTGCTAATTTCCTTCCGCTTTATTGATTTTGCATTGTCAAGTAAAATCGACAAGAAAAAGCAATAAAATTCACTCTTCAGAACTCATTCATGCATGATACTGACAATCACTACTTTGATGTATGGCAAACACATGATACGAGGATGGAATATGTACGAAAAATAGGACGGCATGGCATATTCACAACTATGTGTTGAAACTAAGCAGAAGTAATTTAATCAAATTACAAGCAATACGAGCTAGACACCGTATGCAACATGCAAGACAATATCACACTGCCAAGCTAGAGAAAGCACCTGGGATGCCGATTTCGCCGGAAGACCGCCATCAGTCCCTGCCTTAATTTTTTCCTTCCTCTTACTTAATTTTATTGCCTTGTCAAGTCAAACCCACAAGAAAAATGAATAAAAATTTGCTTTTCAGAACTCATTGATGGAGGATGCTTACGAGCACTACTTTAATGTAAGACGACTGCATGATTGGACGATTGAATGTGTAAGAAAAATAGTCATCATTGCATATTCACAGCTATGATGTGTAAACTAAGCAGAAGGCATTTCAACAAATTAGAAGCAATGAAAGCTAGACACCATATGAAAGATGCAACAAATATCACTCTACCAAGTTAAAATTGTGTCGTCATAAGTGTCATTTCAACAAATTAGATGTAGTAGAAGCTAGAAAAGAATGCGAGATGTAACCTATATCACATTCCCAAGTTAAACGTATCTTATGATAAGTGGTTGTTGCAGGTTACATGACAGTAGTACTTTGATGTTAGAACATGTTGTGATAGACATATATTGTATGTTCTAGAAACAGGAACACGTGTCTTATTCACAAGTATAATGTGTAAAGTAAGCAGATGGAATTCAACAAAATTAGAAGCAATACAAGCTAGACATCATACATAACATGCAACCACATATAACAATGCCATGTTAGAGGGAGCACCTGTGATGGTGGACTAGGGGAGACGTGCTCATCATCAACACAGCTACGTTGAGTGTCTATGTATGTGCTGTCTTACAAATCTTGTTGGGGGGATGGCAGAGTAGAATCTGTAGAGGCCCTCCATTTCAGTTTGTTGGAAGGAGCACCTTTATCCACTGCTTTGCTAATTTCCTTCCGCTTTATTGATTTTGCATTGTCAAGTAAAACCGATAAGAAAAAGCAATAAAATTCACTCTTCAGAACTCATTCATGCATGATACTGACAATCACTACCTTGATGTAAGGCAAACACATGATATGAGGATGGAATATGTATGAAAAAGAGGACGGCATGGCATATTCACAACTATTTGTGTAAACTAAGCAGAAGTAATTTAATCAAATTACAAGCAATACAAGCTAGACGCCGTATGCAACATGCAAGACAATATCACACTGCCAAGCTAGAGAAAGCACCTGGGATACCGTTTTCGCCGGAAGACCGCCATCAGTCCCTGCCTTAATTTTTTCCTTCCACTTACTTAATTCTATTGCCTTGTCAAGTCAAACCCACAAGAAAAATGAATAAAAATTCACTTTTCAAAACTCATTGATGCAGGATGCTGACGAGCACTACTTTAATGTAAGGCGACTGCATGATAGGACGATTGAATGTGTAAGAAAAAAGGAGAGCATTGCATATTCACAGCTATGATGTGTAAACTAAGCAGAAGGCATTTCAACAAATTAGAAGCAATGAAAGCTAGACACCATATGAAAGATGCAACGAATATCACTCTATCAAGTTAAAACTGTCTCGTCATAAGTGCCATTTCAACAAATTGGAAGTAGTATAAGCTAGAAAAGAATGCGAGATGTAACCTGTATCACACTCCCAAGTTAAACGTGTCTTATGATAAGTGATTGTTGTAGGTTACACAACAGTAGTACTTTGATGTAAGAACATGGTGTGATAGATAGATATTGTATGTTCTAGAAACAGGAACACGTGTCTTATTCACAAGTATAATGTGTAAAGTAAGCAGACGGAATTCAACAAAATTAGAAGCAATACAAGCTAGATACCATGCATAACATGTAACCACATATAACAGTGCCAAGTTAGAGTGACGCACCTGATGGTGGACTAGGGGAGATGTGCTCATCATCAACACAGCTACGTTGAGTGTCTATGCATGTGTTGTCTTGCAAATCTTCTTGGGGGGATGGCGGAGTAGAATCTGTAGAGGCCCTCCATTTCAATTGTTTGGAAGGAGCACCTTTATCCACTGCCTTGCTAATTTCCTTCCGCTTTATTGATTTTGCATTGTCAAGTAAAATCGACAAGAAAAAGCAATAAAATTCACTCTTTAGAACTCATTCATGCATGATACTGACAATCACTACTTTGATGTAAGGCAAACACATGATACGAGGATGGAATATGTACGAAAAATAGGACGGCATGGCATATTCACAACTATTTGTTTAAACTAAGCAGAAGTAATTTAATCAAATTACAAATAATACAAGCTAGATATCATATGCAACATGCAAGACAATATCACACTGCCAAGCTAGAGAAAGCACCTGGAATGCCGGTTTCGCCGGAAGACCGCCATCAGTCCCTGCCTTAATTTTTTCCTTCCTCTTACTTAATTTTATTGCCTTGTCAAGTCAAACCCACAAGAAAAATGAATAAAAATTCACTTTTCAGAACTCATTGATGCAGGATGCTGACGAGCACTACTTTAATGTAAGGCGACCGCATGATAGGACGATTGAATGTGTAAGAAAAATGGACATCATTGCATATTCACAGCTATGATGTGTAAACTAAGCAGAAGGCATTTCAACAAATTAGAAGCAATGAAAGCGAGACACCATATGAAAGATGCAACGAATATCACTCTACCAAGTTAAAACTGTCTCGTCATAAGTGCCATTTCAACAAATTAGAAGTAGTACAAGCTAGAAAAGAATGCGAGATGTAACCTATATCACATTCCCAAGTTAAATGTGTCTTATGATAAGTGATTGTTGCAGGTTACACAATAATAGTACTTTGATGTAAGAACATGGTGTGATAGACAGATATTGTATGTTCTAGAAACATGAACACGTGTCTTATTCACAAGTATAATGTGTAAAGTAAGCAGATGGAATTCAACAGAGTTGGAAGCAATACAAGCTAGACATCATACATAACATGCAACCACATATAACAGTGCCAAGTTAGAGGGAGCACCTATGATGGTGGGCTAGGGAAGACATGCTCATCATCAACACAGCTACGTTGAGTGTCTATGCATGTGTTGTCTTGCAAATCTTCTTGGGGGGATGGCGGAGTAGAATCTGTAGAGGCCCTCCATTTCAGTTGTTTGGAAGGAGCACCTTTATCCACTGCCTTGCTAATTTCCTTCCGCTTTATTGATTTTGCATTGTCAAGTAAAACCGACAAGAAAAAGCAACAAAATTCACTTTTCAGAACTCATTCATGCATGATACTAACAATCACTACTTTGATGTAAGGCAAACACATGATACGAGGATGAAATATGTACGAAAAACAGGACAGGATGGTATATTCACAACTATTTGTGTAAACTAAGCAGAAGCCATTTCAACAAATTAGTAGCAATGCAAGCTAGACACCACATGAAAGATGCAACCAATATGACTCTGCCAAGTTAAAAGCGTCCCATCATAAATGGCGTTTCAACAAATTAGAAGCAGTGCATGCTATAAATCATATGAAAGATGCAACCAATATCACAATGCATATACTAAAGGTGTCTCGTCATAATTGATTGATGTGGGATACAAAAAAAAGTAGTAGTTTTATGTAAGGACATGCTTAATAGACAGATGTACTATGTACCAAAAACAGGAAGGCATGTCACATTAACAGGTATAATGTATAAACTAAGCTGAATAGCACATGCAATTTAACCAGATTGGAAGAATTACAATCTATACACCATATGCAACATGCAACCACATATCATGCTGCCAAGTTAGAGCAAGCACCTTCGATGGTGGTGTAGGGGAAATGCGGTGATCAACTACAGAGCTACATTGACTATCTTTATCTAACCTTGCTGTTTCTTGAGAATCATGTGGAGAGGCTGACACTGCATTCTTTAGAAGAGGATCTTTTCTCACAGTAATCCACGGGCCTGACTGTCTCATCATAAGTGATTGATGAGGGATACACAAGAACATTAGTTTGATGTAAGAACATGGTTAATAGACAGATGTAGTAGTATGAACCAAAAACAGGAAGGCATGTCATATTCAAAGGTATAATGTGTAAGCTAAGCAGATACAATTTAACCAAATTGGAAGCAATACAAGCTAGACACCCGGCTGGAGTGGTGAGCATGATCATCGAGGACCCGATAGCCTGGTGGGAGGCGGGCTGCTTCGCCACCACCGTGGCTTTTTAGTTGGCTTGCAGGTGATGCATGTCTGTGCTGGGCTTGTCACTGGCTCGACCCGTGCCCTGACTAGCTATTTGGCTTCTGGTGCTCCCGGGATGGTGGTTCATGTAAAAATAGCTTTCCTTATCTTAATAAAGACCGACTTCGGCCTTTCAAATGCAAGCTAGACACCATATGCAACAAGCAACCACATATGACACCGCGAAGTTAAAGTAAGCACTTGGGATGGTGGTTCATGGCGAGCGAGATCATCAACTCTAGAGCTACGTTTACCGTCTCCATCTGCTGACATTGCACCATTTAAAGTGTTGAAACGTGTCTTGCCTAACCGCGTATAAAGCTGGAGCGACTTCCCTCTTTTCTTTCGTGCTTCTAGCAACAGTTTGGCAGAGGCTAAAATACCCATGCATAAAAAACAATAGTGAGAGTATGAGTGAAGTGTGTGCAAAACTAGTGCACTGTAAAAGTAGCAGATAGCTGGTGGCTGAAAAATAAATGACAGGAGACATATGATAGCTCATAGCTCTACAACATTGCATGGCAAACGAAATTAGATTCTACTCCGTATGATTTTGCAATATATGAGCATAGGGATGGCTGGGAAATGCAGGTACTCCTCCAGCGCACAACCACATGTGATCCTATCAAAATAACAGTCGACTGAAAATAAATAGGTCAGTCGATTTTTTTCTGAACCGTATGATCTACAAGGAATGGGCAGATGGCCTTCGTCTACCTCCCGCCAGTCACTGTTGATGTTCTTTCTCGAACTGCCAGCGACCAGTGGCCCAGACCCCTGCCTCCGCCGCCCCGCCCTCCCCTCGACCTCACACCACCGCCGTGCTTGGCAGCGCCCCCAGCCATCCCTTTAAGCCCAGCCGACCTCTAGATCGGGCGCTAGCAGCTCCTAGGCCCCACACACCCCTAAGATAAACATCGAGGTACTGCTTCCCCGACGTAACAGGCGGACTGGGGCCTGCTACGCCGGGGAATGCTTCCTTTAATTGGGAATCAACTGACCAGGAATTGAAATCCAGGGGGGCGACGGACCTCTAGCTAAGGTGAAATAGTATATGAGGAGAAACCTTGTGCATCGCGAGTTACTAGGAACATCTAGTATCAGGAACAAGGTGCAGGAAGAAGCGGTCAACTAGTGTCTTCTGTGGGATGAATACCGTGCAAACAGACACGTAAGATTTGCATGAATAAGGGAAGAGGAGTACCAGTTCCGGTTGCCAGTGTTGTGTCCTCGTTATTTCGCGGCGATGTTCTTCTTTTTACCGGGGGAACCGATGTTGTGGAGGAGGGTGGAGCCTTGGATGAACCCATGGCCAAATTGTGACTGTGTTGCGGTGGCCGTCTGTCGGCGAAGGTGAAGCAGATCCGAGGCGGCGAAGGACGGCGTAGCGTGAACAGCTCCGGTGCGGTGGACGGTGGCGACGTTGGAGCGGCTGCGGTGAGGCGCAGGACGGCGTGGTTGAACTGGCTCGGGTACGACGCACGTCGGCGTCCTGGAGGCAGTTCGGCCTCGGCTTCAACTACTAGCCATGGAGGGCGTTGCGGTTGCAGTTGCGGTGGACGACGACATCAGGGTATCGGCTCCGACGTGATGGAGGAGGGCGGCGGTTGATGGGTGGGATGGGGTGGTGGACGGAGGACGCCGGGGTTTCGCGGCTGGTGGAGAGGTAGTTTTGGCGCCCACGGAGTACGAATGGGGAATTGGACCGGGGTGCGGGGGGGGGGGGGGGGGGGAGCTAAGGGGAAACCATGTTTCCGTCTGGGACACGCTTTTTTTTGAACAGATGGGACACGCTTGTTTGAAATTTGAGGAAAGTATAAACTTTGCCCCCTCTTAAATTTTGGACCTACTACGGGTCGGGGGTAGGACGGTAATCCCAGGAGTCCCAAATAGTGGGCGGGAGCTATTTCGGCCGAGCACATGTGTGTTTAGGCTGCCACGGTGTATGAATGTTTTTCGAAGGCGGTTGCGTGGCGTCTAGATGAAGTTACAAACCTACCCCGGTTTAGACCTTTGGACGTCGGGCTGGTAGGTTTCACGGGCCAGAGTTAGAAAAGTAATTTCCTTCTACCAAACATTGGTCTCACGTGGTTTCGGGCGAGTAGAGGCTCTTTTGGCGCTTCATTTGAAATTTTGAAACAGAAGCATTCACGTTTAGAGTGCTCTTGAACTTTGAGGATTGACCTAAATAGACAACGTTAAATTTGACCTTGTATGTTTGAAAACCTCATCAAATTATGCGCTTCTTTTTGAAATTTCGACTCTTGAAAATCCTATAACTATGATTATTTTGGAATGGAGGAGGTAAATTTGAATCTATTTTGTACACGACTATATATGCTATTATGTACAAAAGTAGAGCAAAGATTGGTGCCCCCATAATTTTGGTATGATTTACAAATGCCATGATCTCGAATTCAAATAATTGAATGGACTTCATGTTGAATTTTTTAAACCATCTTAAGTTGAATTCAAATGTATGCTAGTTCCTAGCTAGCTATTTAGAATGTTCATTGTGTAACTTTTGTATGTATAATGTGCTTTACACACACAACATGAATTATACTCACATTTATATTTGAATTGCTAAAGTGATGCATTGTCTGGAGTTCAAAATACTGACTCTATGGATCAATTATGTCGAATAATAACATAGACATCCTCAAATTCGATAGAATATAGATGTCTGATGGATCAATGACCGTTCCTTATGCGAATTGCACATATCAGATTCCCATCCTAATATTTGGATACAAATTATATTTTTAATCAATGTGTACATCAGTCTTTTATGTGTAGTTTCACTCTCCATGGGCCCCTCCTCACACACGCGCTAACTTTCTCTCACACACATACGCGCACACGGTGTATATCCATCGGGGGTCTCTCACACATGCTCACACACTCTCTCCCGAGGTGTCTTTCTTGCACACATGCTCTCGATATCACCCTCCCTCCCTCTCGCAACCATTTATGACTATTTTCACTAACCTTTATCACAAGCACTCTTCCTGTCACACGCATGATCCCCATCGACCCTTTCTCTATACATAGACCTGCCTACGTGTCTCCCGCATGCACATTATCTTTAGGCCTATCTCGCACGCATTGTCTCCACCTCTCTTCCTAATTGACGAATATGATTCCAGCAGAGCATTCTGTAGGATGCCCCTTAAAGTTAGGTTGGATGAATGGTAATATCAGAGACAAGGGGTTACCTTAGTCCGGGGACCTAGGGTTACAAATCCTAGCTGGCTTTGTCAGTGGACACAGAGTCCTTCACGGCTCTGGTATCTTTGTCTTGTACGACTAGTCCTCCATGGGTCTCCCTGAATGCGTCACGGGCCGACAATGTGGCGCAGGACGGAACCGACCCAAGGGCCTCACCTCGGCCCACCAGACCTCACACGGTGACACACCCTTTGCCCCTAGGTCTCGTTATCTTCTCACACCCACACATACCAACACAAACACCGCACAAACTATTTCTCCTCATGCCTCTATCCCCTCCCCCCTTGCATGTACACACTCAAGGGCATCTTTTGCCGTGACATCCTATTCGTCTCTCTCTCTCTCTCTCTCTCTAGACCTCTCTCATTTGTCATGATATCTCTCCCACGCCCCCCCGCCGGCCCCTCTATCCATGCCTCTCTCAAATACGTACACAAACCCTCTCTAGGCCCTGCCAAATACGTCAACTACACATTCACACATGTTACATCTTATCACGTACCCAATTGATCTAAAAAGCCCTCTCTTCACATTTACTTCACATACAATATTCCTTTTGAATAAAACCACACAAAGTGTGGCCAAAATTTTATTTTAGAATTTCTACATATATACAACATTACAAAGTTATATGGAGTATGAAAGTTAATTTGCATTGCATGGTGCATCCAATGATATTTATTCCGCACTGTGAATTTTTATATTTTTATACTATATATAAAGTTAGTCATAATAAAGAGAAACGAAGAGCATCTCTCTCTCTCCATCGCACCCCCCCCTATGCCCCTTTCACGTATGCATACAAACTATCTCCAGGTCCTCTAAAAGTACGCCCCCAGCACATTCACGCATGTTTCATCTTTCTCTCGCGATATATACAACGACGATCACTGTATTTGAAGCGAAAGCACGATACATACATTGGACTTTAGAATCCACTCATTATGGTCACCATTTATGTTTTGTGGTTATTATACAGTCATGGGCTCACCGTACAGCTCTGTATTTGTTCAAGACACGACTAGTTGACCAGTTAAATGCTCCACGTGGCACCTCTAGTGTTGCATCACATTATCTCACTACCATTGGGCCCACCTATCGGCGTGTATAAGAATGAAAACAAATGATAAAAAAATATTGGACGGTGGGTATTCGAAGTCATGACCGCGGGCACAACGAACAAGGTGGCCTTGTATTGGTATGCTGAGCCGTCTGTTTTAACACACAGGAGCTAGTGTGATGATTACACACACACGCACGCATGCACACGAACTGCATGCATGCAACACTCACACGTACACACGCAGCCACGCAACACTCACAAGCACACACGCAACACTCACACGCACACACGCACGCATGCATGCACACACCACACGACCAACACACATGCTCACATTCAAGTGCTCAACCTACACGTGCATCCACACACATCAGGCCTTGACAGACACATACATAACCAGGTGGTTCCCGTGCACGGGTTGGAGTCTTGTCGCGCCTGCGTAATTTTGTATTTATCTTACTTTTTTCCTCTGTGAACTGACAGGTGGGACCCACAAGGAATGTGGTCAATTTAACCAGTCAACATAGTGCCACGTAGACTATTTGGCCAGTCAACAGAGTGCAATCCGATGCTGAACGGTGAGCAAGTGACCGTATAATCATCGCAAAACGTATATAGTGACCGTAATGAGCGTATTCTGAAGTCCGGTGACCGTATTACGCTTTTCGCTTAAAACACACTGACCGCCAGTGTATTTATCTCTTCTCTCGCTCTCTCTGTGGAGCCGAGTAGGCCAACGTGCCAGTGCCTAAATTGGCGCACGCCACCCCATTATTGCTGTACTGGTTTCGTAACAGCGAACAAGCATTCACGTCTATCATACAAACTATAGATATGAGTTACAAATGCTATGAAGACGAATACAAATATTTGAATCCACTTTATGCCCAATTTCTCTCTATAGGCCCTCCAAAAGTACATCTCTACACGTTCTCGCATGTTACATCTAACAACTATGCAATACAACACTACTACACTCTAACACAATAAATCTTATGTGTTTTTAGTTTTAGTAGATCTCATATTGTTACTTAATTATTCAGTTTGCATACATTAAAATTGCCTTTGAAATGTATGGCTAGTATCATCTAGTGATATGAAAGGTTAGACTACACACACACACACACACACACACACACACACACACACACACACACACACACACACACACACAAGGGCCCATTACACATTCAAGCATTTCACATCTTTCTCTCGCTCTCTGTGTCAAACCGACTATGCCAAACTACCCTGTCTACCGCACGGTAAAAATCCCGCCCTCACCTGTTTAATCGGGTTTGTATCGATGGATCGTGCGAAACAGCAAAACTATAGTAGTACTACAGTACAAGTAACAGTTCACTGGGCCACCATGTCGTGTACTCCTCCGTCGTAAGAGTGGAGCGCTCGCTTTCATAAATGTTCTAGTCCCTTTCGCCGACATGTGGGACATCAAGCAACCGGGTGCATGTGCCATACCAAAATAACAGTGCATAGCAGCAGGGGTGAAGCACCCCGGTCATGGCGTCGGCATAGTAATGAGCAATGAGGCGTCAAATCACAAAGCTACACCTTTCCCGCAGTTAAGTTGGAGGGACGAAGTGACGCTCAAAAAAAAGTTGGAGGGATGAAGCAACCATCATTTCACTCTTTGCTGAATCCGCTTCTCCCTCATCTTCTTCAAGTTAACCACATGTTGCTTCTGCCGTTATTCTGCCTCATGTGGGACACGGATCGGCTTGGTAAATCACTGACACGTGGGACCGCATGTTAGCAAACCGCCAGGCCAACATCCTCTAAAAATAAGAAACCTCCCCCGCCTTCCACGCGGCAAAATCACCTCCTTTTTACTAATCTTGATATAATTTTTTAGATCAATATAATCGAGATTTGTATAGATAGCACCAAGGAGCAAAACCAAGTGGTACGCTTAAGGGCATCAACAATGTGTAGCCAAATGAGAAAATAGCTTTTGGCATCGATGGGAACCATCGTGGAGGGTGCTGCCAAAGCCAAAAAGAGGGAACCAAAGCTCCCTATGATTGATTGAAGGAAGAGAAAAATGCAACCTCTCTCCTCTTTCTCCCATGCTTGGACGCATGTACAGTATAGAGCACATAGTCTACTCCCCTGTCCCTTCTATCATAAATCACAAAGCAGTGAGGCATCAAATCTCAAAGCACGGACGAAGCAACCATCATTTCACTCTTCGCTGACTCCGCTTCTCCATCGTCTTCTTCGAGAAACCACCTTTACCGCACTAAGCTGGACAGATGATGCTATTGTGCTAGTAGTAGTACATTTAGGCCTCCTTTGGTTGAACGGACTTCTTGGATGCAAAGAAGGTAGTTGTCTCAGCTTGCAGGTGGCACTTGCGAACGACTTACTGTGGTCTGCCTCAATGGTGTGCTCCATCGAACGCACTTCACCAAAGCCACAGCGTTCGAGATGTCGTCGACGTCACTGCAATGGGGAAGGAAGTCAAGCAGTTACTACCTCCACTTTTTTGTATACAAGGCCAGTATCAAAATTACAATTTGCAGAAGGCCACTAACACTAATCGAGGCAAAATTGATGGGGTTTGCCTCGTACAAGCAACCAAGGACATTAATATACCCTTGCATGCATGCAGAAGTGAGAAGGTTGGTTTGCATGGCGCTGCATCAATAAAGCAATGAGGAGTGAGATGGTTTGCTCTTTGGGCATTGGAGAAAAAAATACGCATTAATTGACACGTCAAACGAGGATTTGTATCGATCAATCCCGTGAAGGAAAGCCCCGCCTTTCTTTTTTAACACAAGTATGTATTTGTATCCTGTTTGGGTCTAGGCCTTGCATTGCCATACTTTGCCACTCATTTTTGCCAAGCTTGCCTAAAGTTTTTCAAAATGAAAAGGAGGTACACTTGCGCACGCCTGTCGCGGTTGCACCGCACCATCACACAGTCGCTCCTGCATGCCGCAAACCCAACCAAGGGAATGAACCCTCACTGACACGTGCTACCGCATGTGATCAAACCAAACTCAGCCATCCTACCGCTAACACATAATTTTTGTTCATACGGTATGTTTATCCAACCGCATGTTGGGGAAGATCCGTGGGGCCCGTGCGGTGGGGGGGGGGGGGGGGGGGGGGGGGGGGGGGGGGGGGGGGGGGGGGGGGGGGGGGGGGGGGGGGGGGGGGGGGGGGGGGGGGGGGGGGGGGGGGGGGGGGGGGGGGGGGGGGGGGGGGGGGGGGGGGGGGGGGGGGGGGGGGGGGGGGGGGGGGGGGGGGGGGGGGGGGGGGGGGGGGGGGGGGGGGGGGGGGGGGGGGGGGGGGGGGGGGGGGGGGGGGGGGGGGGGGGGGGGGGGGGGGGGGGGGGGGGGGGGGGGGGGAAGCCGATCCAATGTTCATGGCGGAGGTCGCGGCGCAGAAGGCCCCCGATGCGTATGAGATGATGGGCATCAACTTCGTGCCGGCGTCCGGGTCCCACATGGTGCAGGCGGACCGGTGGTTCAACCTGGTGATCCTAAAGGAGCACCGGGAGGTGGAGGCTCAACTCGACGTGGAGCGCGCGAATGCCGCTGCCATCGAGGCCCTCCTACAGGCAGAGCCGGATGTCGTGGACGTGAACCCGCCAGCGGAGGCTCAACTTGACGCGGAGCGCGCGGATGCCGCTGCCATCGAGGCCCTCCTGCAGACGAAACCGGATGTCCTGGACTTGAACCGGGCGATGGAGGCTCAACTCGACATGGAGTGCACGGATGCCGCTGCCATCGAGGCCCTCCTGCAGGCGGAACTGAACATCGTGGACGTGAACCGGGCTGGAGGCCGAGGACAACCATGGTGCGGAGACACGCGTCGGCAGTTACAACTGGTTTGCACTGGCAGCCAAAGACGACGAGGCTGGCTCATTCCGTGAGCAGTGATAGTTTTCTTTATGTTGTTGTTTTTAGGGATCTTTTGCTGTGTAAAAACATATATTTATGCAAGTCACCTAACTTTCATCATTTGGGTCAGTCGGCCATTTCAGGTGGTTGGATGAATATCCTACGTCTCCTAACCCTTCTTCTTCCTCACCTCTTCTTCTTCCCCAACAGACGGGGGGGGGGGGGGGGGGGGGGGGGGGGGGGGGGGGGGGGGGGGGGGGGGGGGGGGGGGGGGGGGGGGGGGGGGGGGGGGGGGGGGGGGGGGGGGGGGGGGGGGGGGGGGGGGGGGGGGGGGGGGGGGGGGGGGGGGGGGGGGGGGGGGGGGGGGGGGGGGGGGGGGGGGGGGGGGGGGGGGGGGGGGGGGGGGGGGGGGGGGGGGGGGGGGGGGGGGGGGGGGGGGGGGGGGGGGGGGGGGGGGGGGGGGGGGGGGGGGGGGGGGGGGGGGGGGGGGGGGGGGGGGGGGGGGGGGGGGGGGGGGGGGGGGGGGGGGGGGGGGGGGGGGGGGGGGGGGGGGGGGGGGGGGGGGGGGGGGGGGGGGGGGGGGGGGGGGGGGGGGGGGGGGGGGGGGGGGGGGGGGGGGGGGGGGGGGGGGGGGGGGGGGGGGGGGGGGGGGGGGGGGGGGGGGGGGGGGGGGGGGGGGGGGGGGGGGGGGGGGG
>JAAAWM010010678.1:32500-47666 GCA_036873465.1 Thinopyrum obtusiflorum
TGGAATTATGAGTGGCACGTTGTTTAGCTTGATGGATTCAGGAGCAGTGCTAAGAAGGTACGATGATGGTACTGAATATAAAGGCATGTCTGCATGCAAGTCGCGTGACTTTTGTCATTTGGGTCAGTCGACCATTTCAGGCGGTTGGATGAAGATCCTACATCTCCTAACCCTTCTTCTTCCTCGTCTCTGATTCTTCCCATACAGAACACCGCACGGGCCGCCGGTCGGACAACCGGCCCCCACCGCCTGTGTTGGGGGGGGGGGGGGGGGGGGGGGGGGGGGGGGGGGGGGGGAGGCCCCACCACTGCCCCCCCCACAACCAAAGTCCCCACTTGAGCCCCTTCGTTCGCACTGGCGAGCTCTGAAAAATCGACTGGCCCAATTTTGAAATTTAGTCTACTGTGATTTAACTAGTGTGGAATATAAAAGGGGAAAACCATAAGCATTGGGACTATAGTGTTGAGCGTGCCATGGCAGATCTGAAGGTGCAAACCGGACAAAGGCAACTTCGCAACCAATGTTTGCTCTCAACTAGCAAGTAAGTGATGGACAAGAAATCGGAGTAAAGCAGTGGCGATCTATTTTCTTGCTGCGATAAATAAGTTGAGCAGATACGAAAGAGTACCGCCTCTGGTGCGGCGCCGTGTATGCATCTGCTGAGAATTTGACGGTGCTGCGGTAGCGATGGCTGTCGGCGGCGTGGAAGCAGATCTAGGAGGGTAGACGGTGGTGGCGTGGCGCGGTGGACGAGACGGTTGTAGGAGCGGCGCCGGCAAGGTGGACGACGGCGGGGATGAAGCGAGAGGACGGGATGCAAGGATCCCGGTCCAAAGCCATGGATGAGAGAGGTCGATCTCGGGGGGGGGGGGGGGGGGGGGGGGGGGGGGGGGGGGGGGGGGGGGGGGGGGGGGGGGGGGGGGGGGGGGGGGGGGGGGGGGGGGGGGGGGGGGGGGGGGGGGGGGGGGGGGGGGGGGGGGGGGGGGGGGGGGGGGGGGGGGGGGGGGGGGGGGGGGGGGGGGGGGGGGGGGGGGGGGGGGGGGGGGGGGGGGGGGGGGGGGGGGGGGGGGGGGGGGGGGGGGGGGGGGGGGGGGGGGGGGGGGGGGGGGGGGGGGGGGGGGGGGGGGGGGGGGGGGGGGGGGGGGGGGGGGGGGGGGGGGGGGGGGGGGGGGGGGGGGGGGGGGGGGGGGGGGGGGGGGGGGGGGGGGGGGGGGGGGGGGGGGGGGGGGGGGGGGGGGGGGGGGGGGGGGGGGGGGGGGGGGGGGGGGGGGGGGGGGGGGGGGGGGGGGGGGGGGGGGGGGGGGGGGGGGGGGGGGGGGGGGGGGGGGGGGGGGGGGGGGGGGGGGGGGGGGGGGGGGGGGGGGGGGGGGGGGGGGGGGGGGGGGGGGGGGGGGGGGGGGGGGGGGGGGGGGGGGGGGGGGGGGGGGGGGGGGGGGGGGGGGGGGGGGGGGGGGGGGGGGGGGGGGGGGGGGGGGGGGGGGGGGGGGGGGGGGGGGGGGGGGGGGGGGGGGGGGGGGGGGGGGGGGGGGGGGGGGGGGGGGGGGGGGGGGGGGGGGGGGGGGGGGGGGGGGGGGGGGGGGGGGGGGGGGGGGGGGGGGGGGGGGGGGGGGGGGGGGGGGGGGGGGGGGGGGGGGGGGGGGGGGGGGGGGGGGGGGGGGGGGGGGGGGGGGGGGGGGGGGGGGGGGGGGGGGGGGGGGGGGGGGGGGGGGGGGGGGGGGGGGGGGGGGGGGGGGGGGGGGGGGGGGGGGGGGGGGGGGGGGGGGGGGGGGGGGGGGGGGGGGGGGGGGGGGGGGGGGGGGGGGGGGGGGGGGGGGGGGGGGGGGGGGGGGGGGGGGGGGGGGGGGGGGGGGGGGGGGGGGGGGGGGGGGGGGGGGGGGGGGGGGGGGGGGGGGGGGGGGGGGGGGGGGGGGGGGGGGGGGGGGGGGGGGGGGGGGGGGGGGGGGGGGGGGGGGGGGGGGGGGGGGGGGGGGGGGGGGGGGGGGGGGGGGGGGGGGGGGGGGGGGGGGGGGGGGGGGGGGGGGGGGGGGGGGGGGGGGGGGGGGGGGGGGGGGGGGGGGGGGGGGGGGGGGGGGGGGGGGGGGGGGGGGGGGGGGGGGGGGGGGGGGGGGGGGGGGGGGGGGGGGGGGGGGGGGGGGGGGGGGGGGGGGGGGGGGGGGGGGGGGGGGGGGGGGGGGGGGGGGGGGGGGGGGGGGGGGGGGGGGGGGGGGGGGGGGGGGGGGGGGGGGGGGGGGGGGGGGGGGGGGGGGGGGGGGGGGGGGGGGGGGGGGGGGGGGGGGGGGGGGGGGGGGGGGGGGGGGGGGGGGGGGGGGGGGGGGGGGGGGGGGGGGGGGGGGGGGGGGGGGGGGGGGGGGGGGGGGGGGGGGGGGGGGGGGGGGGGGGGGGGGGGGGGGGGGGGGGGGGGGGGGGGGGGGGGGGGGGGGGGGGGGGGGGGGGGGGGGGGGGGGGGGGGGGGGGGGGGGGGGGGGGGGGGGGGGGGGGGGGGGGGGGGGGGGGGGGGGGGGGGGGGGGGGGGGGGGGGGGGGGGGGGGGGGGGGGGGGGGGGGGGGGGGGGGGGGGGGGGGGGGGGGGGGGGGGGGGGGGGGGGGGGGGGGGGGGGGGGGGGGGGGGGGGGGGGGGGGGGGGGGGGGGGGGGGGGGGGGGGGGGGGGGGGGGGGGGGGGGGGGGGGGGGGGGGGGGGGGGGGGGGGGGGGGGGGGGGGGGGGGGGGGGGGGGGGGGGGGGGGGGGGGGGGGGGGGGGGGGGGGGGGGGGGGGGGGGGGGGGGGGGGGGGGGGGGGGGGGGGGGGGGGGGGGGGGGGGGGGGGGGGGGGGGGGGGGGGGGGGGGGGGGGGGGGGGGGGGGGGGGGGGGGGGGGGGGGGGGGGGGGGGGGGGGGGGGGGGGGGGGGGGGGGGGGGGGGGGGGGGGGGGGGGGGGGGGGGGGGGGGGGGGGGGGGGGGGGGGGGGGGGGGGGGGGGGGGGGGGGGGGGGGGGGGGGGGGGGGGGGGGGGGGGGGGGGGGGGGGGGGGGGGGGGGGGGGGGGGGGGGGGGGGGGGGGGGGGGGGGGGGGGGGGGGGGGGGGGGGGGGGGGGGGGGGGGGGGGGGGGGGGGGGGGGGGGGGGGGGGGGGGGGGGGGGGGGGGGGGGGGGGGGGGGGGGGGGGGGGGGGGGGGGGGGGGGGGGGGGGGGGGGGGGGGGGGGGGGGGGGGGGGGGGGGGGGGGGGGGGGGGGGGGGGGGGGGGGGGGGGGGGGGGGGGGGGGGGGGGGGGGGGGGGGGGGGGGGGGGGGGGGGGGGGGGGGGGGGGGGGGGGGGGGGGGGGGGGGGGGGGGGGGGGGGGGGGGGGGGGGGGGGGGGGGGGGGGGGGGGGGGGGGGGGGGGGGGGGGGGGGGGGGGGGGGGGGGGGGGGGGGGGGGGGGGGGGGGGGGGGGGGGGGGGGGGGGGGGGGGGGGGGGGGGGGGGGGGGGGGGGGGGGGGGGGGGGGGGGGGGGGGGGGGGGGGGGGGGGGGGGGGGGGGGGGGGGGGGGGGGGGGGGGGGGGGGGGGGGGGGGGGGGGGGGGGGGGGGGGGGGGGGGGGGGGGGGGGGGGGGGGGGGGGGGGGGGGGGGGGGGGGGGGGGGGGGGGGGGGGGGGGGGGGGGGGGGGGGGGGGGGGGGGGGGGGGGGGGGGGGGGGGGGGGGGGGGGGGGGGGGGGGGGGGGGGGGGGGGGGGGGGGGGGGGGGGGGGGGGGGGGGGGGGGGGGGGGGGGGGGGGGGGGGGGGGGGGGGGGGGGGGGGGGGGGGGGGGGGGGGGGGGGGGGGGGGGGGGGGGGGGGGGGGGGGGGGGGGGGGGGGGGGGGGGGGGGGGGGGGGGGGGGGGGGGGGGGGGGGGGGGGGGGGGGGGGGGGGGGGGGGGGGGGGGGGGGGGGGGGGGGGGGGGGGGGGGGGGGGGGGGGGGGGGGGGGGGGGGGGGGGGGGGGGGGGGGGGGGGGGGGGGGGGGGGGGGGGGGGGGGGGGGGGGGGGGGGGGGGGGGGGGGGGGGGGGGGGGGGGGGGGGGGGGGGGGGGGGGGGGGGGGGGGGGGGGGGGGGGGGGGGGGGGGGGGGGGGGGGGGGGGGGGGGGGGGGGGGGGGGGGGGGGGGGGGGGGGGGGGGGGGGGGGGGGGGGGGGGGGGGGAGCAAAATGAGTGAATCTACACTCTAAAATGTATCTGTATACATCTGTATGTGCTCCATAGTGGAAATCTCTACAAAGACTTATATTTTGGAACAGAGGGAGTATGATAGTAGTACAGTATGTTCCTTGTAGTGAAGAGGAGCAGGGACATTTGCAGTGTAGAGGTCTATTCAGTCAGTTGTGATGGACACTTTCAACTCTTCGGGCCTCTTTGATTCGTAGGATTTTGTAAACATAGGAATAGGAATTGTAGTGGCCTTCCCACTTGAATCCTATAAGATTAGCAAGGAAATGCGGGGAGCTGTGTCGCCTTTAAGAGTTACACTGATATTAACAGTACCGCACCTTCAGTTGAAGAGAGCTAGTATCCGAAGCCTTTCTAGCCGTACCGGCAATAGTAGCCCATATTTTCCAGCAAGTTCCACTTTCTTGATTTTACTTGTGATGCTTACAGTTTTCCCGTTATATCTACACTATGATCTGTGTAGCTGCTTTGTGTCGCACCCCCCCCCCCCCCCCCCCCCCCCCCCCCCCCCCCCCCCCCCCCCCCCCCCCCCCCCCCCCCCCCCCCCCCCCCCCCCCCCCCCCCCCCCCCCCCCCCCCCCCCCCCCCCCCCCCCCCCCCCCCCCCCCCCCCCCCCCCCCCCCCCCCCCCCCCCCCCCCCCCCCCCCCCCCCCCCCCCCCCCCCCCCCCCCCCCCCCCCCCCCCCCCCCCCCCCCCCCCCCCCCCCCCCCCCCCCCCCCCCCCCCCCCCCCCCCCCCCCCCCCCCCCCCCCCCCCCCCCCCCCCCCCCCCCCCCCCCCCCCCCCCCCCCCCCCCCCCCCCCCCCCCCCCCCCCCCCCCCCCCCCCCCCCCCCCCCCCCCCCCCCCCCCCCCCCCCCCCCCCCCCCCCCCCCCCCCCCCCCCCCCCCCCCCCCCCCCCCCCCCCCCCCCCCCCCCCCCCCCCCCCCCCCCCCCCCCCCCCCCCCCCCCCCCCCCCCCCCCCCCCCCCCCCCCCCCCCCCCCCCCCCCCCCCCCCCCCCCCCCCCCCCCCCCCCCCCCCCCCCCCCCCCCCCCCCCCCCCCCCCCCCCCCCCCCCCCCCCCCCCCCCCCCCCCCCCCCCCCCCCCCCCCCCCCCCCCCCCCCCCCCCCCCCCCCCCCCCCCCCCCCCCCCCCCCCCCCCCCCCCCCCCCCCCCCCCCCCCCCCCCCCCCCCCCCCCCCCCCCCCCCCCCCCCCCCCCCCCCCCCCCCCCCCCCCCCCCCCCCCCCCCCCCCCCCCCCCCCCCCCCCCCCCCCCCCCCCCCCCCCCCCCCCCCCCCCCCCCCCCCCCCCCCCCCCCCCCCCCCCCCCCCCCCCCCCCCCCCCCCCCCCCCCCCCCCCCCCCCCCCCCCCCCCCCCCCCCCCCCCCCCCCCCCCCCCCCCCCCCCCCCCCCCCCCCCCCCCCCCCCCCCCCCCCCCCCCCCCCCCCCCCCCCCCCCCCCCCCCCCCCCCCCCCCCCCCCCCCCCCCCCCCCCCCCCCCCCCCCCCCCCCCCCCCCCCCCCCCCCCCCCCCCCCCCCCCCCCCCCCCCCCCCCCCCCCCCCCCCCCCCCCCCCCCCCCCCCCCCCCCCCCCCCCCCCCCCCCCCCCCCCCCCCCCCCCCCCCCCCCCCCCCCCCCCCCCCCCCCCCCCCCCCCCCCCCCCCCCCCCCCCCCCCCCCCCCCCCCCCCCCCCCCCCCCCCCCCCCCCCCCCCCCCCCCCCCCCCCCCCCCCCCCCCCCCCCCCCCCCCCCCCCCCCCCCCCCCCCCCCCCCCCCCCCCCCCCCCCCCCCCCCCCCCCCCCCCCCCCCCCCCCCCCCCCCCCCCCCCCCCCCCCCCCCCCCCCCCCCCCCCCCCCCCCCCCCCCCCCCCCCCCCCCCCCCCCCCCCCCCCCCCCCCCCCCCCCCCCCCCCCCCCCCCCCCCCCCCCCCCCCCCCCCCCCCCCCCCCCCCCCCCCCCCCCCCCCCCCCCCCCCCCCCCCCCCCCCCCCCCCCCCCCCCCCCCCCCCCCCCCCCCCCCCCCCCCCCCCCCCCCCCCCCCCCCCCCCCCCCCCCCCCCCCCCCCCCCCCCCCCCCCCCCCCCCCCCCCCCCCCCCCCCCCCCCCCCCCCCCCCCCCCCCCCCCCCCCCCCCCCCCCCCCCCCCCCCCCCCCCCCCCCCCCCCCCCCCCCCCCCCCCCCCCCCCCCCCCCCCCCCCCCCCCCCCCCCCCCCCCCCCCCCCCCCCCCCCCCCCCCCCCCCCCCCCCCCCCCCCCCCCCCCCCCCCCCCCCCCCCCCCCCCCCCCCCCCCCCCCCCCCCCCCCCCCCCCCCCCCCCCCCCCCCCCCCCCCCCCCCCCCCCCCCCCCCCCCCCCCCCCCCCCCCCCCCCCCCCCCCCCCCCCCCCCCCCCCCCCCCCCCCCCCCCCCCCCCCCCCCCCCCCCCCCCCCCCCCCCCCCCCCCCCCCCCCCCCCCCCCCCCCCCCCCCCCCCCCCCCTACTTTTTGCTGGAGTGGGATTTTTCTGTGGTACGGCTGGTGCTATGGCAACTAAAATCGGCATACCTTTTGCTGGAGTGCAGGTCCTGTGTGGTGGGGCTAGTGGTGTGGCCAGTGAAGTATGGGTACAGTCTGCTGGAGTCGGTCCTACGTTTTGTGTCACTGGTTGTAGAGCCAATATAAGTGGGGTGCTATCTGATTTCTCTGGCACCACCACGTTTTTCAAGGACTTTGCTGGTGCTCCTTCAGGTTCGGCAATCACCCTCTTCCTTTTTGCTGTCTGATGCACAAGAATAGCATTTGAGTGGAAAAACATGGTATGATGACAGATGGAATATGTATTGATAATGGATGGGCATGGCATCTTGACATATATGATCAGTAAACTAAGCAGATGGCGGTGCAACAAAGTAGAAGAAATGCAAGACACCTTATGCAAGATACGCGCAATCAATAAAACCTTGCCAAATTAGAACAGGCACCTTGATGGGTGAATAGGACAGGCCATCTGCCTTTGACTCCTCGAGGTCATAATAGTCATTAGGATCATATTCTGAACAAGAATCTGCAGGTGGGGAGCATATGAGTTTCATTGCATCCAGAATGGAACTCAATGCCTTGGTGCCAATTTTGTTAGTCATTGCAGTGTTCCACAATATTCTTGTAATGCGCGCATTTTGATATTCATTGTGATTACATACAATATCTGAGAAGCATGAAAACATAAATAGTAGTGAGGCTATCTTTGTAATGTAGAGGATATTCTAATATAGGGGCTCCCTGTAAACCCTTGTGCGCTATCACTGGATTCTGATGAGAGAGCCCATGTGTGCTGTAATATGGTGCATGCATTAATATAATCTAGCACAAGTACACAAAAAATAGGCTCCAGAAGTAAGGATAGTTGGCAGATGATAGGTTCATAATATACTGTATAGAAAGTTTATTGCCAAACCATGATAACAAGAGCACACAACAACTAGGCAGATCATAGTGTACATAAAAGGGGTACACCATAACCAGCATATATAAATCGGGAAAGTGGAACTGGCTGGAAAATACAGTGTTGTATTGCCGCTACTAATTGAAAGCCTATCAATCACGTACAGGCCAGCTCTATCAGCTGTTGACTGCAGATGTCCCTGCTCCCCTTCCTGACAAGGAACATACTGTATGTACTAAATATAGACTAACAAAAGAGGAACATGTTAAAGAATAGAAGAGGAAGCATATTCTTGAGGTTCCGCTTCTTTCCATACAATGTTGGTTGCCCACTCATGATGAATCACAGTGCCCAAAGAAATGCAATTCCATGTTGTCTCTCTATATGTGGACACATGCATTTGGAAAATCAAGTGGGAGCATTAGCTGACCAATTAAATGTGTGGGGGGGGGGGGGGGGGGGGGGGGGGGGGGGGGGGGGGGGGGGGGGGGGGGGGGGGGGGGGGGGGGGGGGGGGGGGGGGGGGGGGGGGGGGGGGGGGGGGGGGGGGGGGGGGGGGGGGGGGGGGGGGGGGGGGGGGGGGGGGGGGGGGGGGGGGGGGGGGGGGGGGGGGGGGGGGGGGGGGGGGGGGGGGGGGGGGGGGGGGGGGGGGGGGGGGGGGGGGGGGGGGGGGGGGGGGGGGGGGGGGGGGGGGGGGGGGGGGGGGGGGGGGGGGGGGGGGGGGGGGGGGGGGGGGGGGGGGGGGGGGGGGGGGGGGGGGGGGGGGGGGGGGGGGGGGGGGGGGGGGGGGGGGGGGGGGGGGGGGGGGGGGGGGGGGGGGGGGGGGGGGGGGGGGGGGGGGGGGGGGGGGGGGGGGGGGGGGGGGGGGGGGGGGGGGGGGGGGGGGGGGGGGGGGGGGGGGGGGGGGGGGGGGGGGGGGGGGGGGGGGGGGGGGGGGGGGGGGGGGGGGGGGGGGGGGGGGGGGGGGGGGGGGGGGGGGGGGGGGGGGGGGGGGGGGGGGGGGGGGGGGGGGGGGGGGGGGGGGGGGGGGGGGGGGGGGGGGGGGGGGGGGGGGGGGGGGGGGGGGGGGGGGGGGGGGGGGGGGGGGGGGGGGGGGGGGGGGGGGGGGGGGGGGGGGGGGGGGGGGGGGGGGGGGGGGGGGGGGGGGGGGGGGGGGGGGGGGGGGGGGGGGGGGGGGGGGGGGGGGGGGGGGGGGGGGGGGGGGGGGGGGGGGGGGGGGGGGGGGGGGGGGGGGGGGGGGGGGGGGATGGTTCCCCCTTCCTCTCTACCTCCCTTTTCCCCATTCGTACTCCATGGGCGCCAAAACACCCTCTCCACCCCACCCTCCTACGACCGTCTCGTACCGCGCCCCGCCGCCACTGTCTACCCTCCTAGATCTGCTTCCACGCCGCCGACAGCCATCACTACCGCAGCACCGTCAAATTCTCATCAGATGCGTACACGGCGCCGCACCAGAGGCGGTACTCTTTCGTATCTGCTCAACTTATTTATCGCAGCAAGAAAATAGATCGCCACTGCTTTACTCTGATTTCTTGTCTTGGTTGCAAAGTTGCCTTTGTCCGGTTTGCACCTGGAGAAACATGAAGTGAGCGTGCGGGTGAGCTGGAGAAAAGAGAGTGATAGCTACCTGAAGGAGCATGCATGCGAGAGACATGGGCGTGAAAGGAGTGAACAAAAAAGGGATTCAAATATTTGAATTCGAGATGATGATACATGTGATCCATATTCGAACCAAAATTGATCTATCAAACATGCATACTCATATGAATTCACGCACATCTATGTTATTTAATATGTTGATATTACTGATCCATACATTTTAGTAGAACATAATTTGGTTAAATTTTTTCGAATTCAACCATAAGATTTCAAGACCGTTGTATTTGTAAATCATATTATACATATAAAGGAGCAAAATTCTTTGTTGTGCTTTTGAAAGTATATATAAAAAAATGATGTATATAGAATGTAATTCCAATTGAAAATGGATCCCGCCCAGAAAAAAATATAGAATACAAACATGATTCGAATTGAGTTGGCACGGTAAACATGCACTCTACAAAATTTGAACAAAGCGGGGAAAGTCGCAGTGACCACCCGAAACCAAAATCTGCGAGATGGAAATCACTACTGCCTATCCCTGCCACGCAAAGCCTATCTGCTGAATTTCTATAGGTTTCGATAGGGGTAGGTTTGTAATTTCACCCAAACGTGACGTAACCGCCTCTCACCCGGATTCATACACGATGGGCGCCAAAACATAGTGTGTCCTCGGCCGAAATCGACTCCCTCCCCGATTCATATTCATACACGGTGGGCGCCAAAAACAAACTCTCATCGGCAAATATTCGGTGTATGCGAGATTACCGTCCTATCCCCAGCTGACTAATGTTGCTGTGATGTAGTAGAAATTTGAAAACAGGGGCTAAGTTTGTAAATTTCCTCGCATTTGAGACAAGCGCACCCTGAATACAGGGGGGGGGGGGGGGGGGGGGGGGGGGGGGGGGGGGGGGGGGGGGGGGGGGGGGGGGGGGGGGGGGGGGGGGGGGGGGGGGGGGGGGGGGGGGGGGGGGGGGGGGGGGGGGGGGGGGGGGGGGGGGGGGGGGGGGGGGGGGGGGGGGGGGGGGGGGGGGGGGGGGGGGGGGGGGGGGGGGGGGGGGGGGGGGGGGGGGGGGGGGGGGGGGGGGGGGGGGGGGGGGGGGGGGGGGGGGGGGGGGGGGGGGGGGGGGGGGGGGGGGGGGGGGGGGGGGGGGGGGGGGGGGGGGGGGGGGGGGGGGGGGGGGGGGGGGGGGGGGGGGGGGGGGGGGGGGGGGGGGGGGGGGGGGGGGGGGGGGGGGGGGGGGGGGGGGGGGGGGGGGGGGGGGGGGGGGGGGGGGGGGGGGGGGGGGGGGGGGGGGGGGGGGGGGGGGGGGGGGGGGGGGGGGGGGGGGGGGGGGGGGGGGGGGGGGGGGGGGGGGGGGGGGGGGGGGGGGGGGGGGGGGGGGGGGGGGGGGGGGGGGGGGGGGGGGGGGGGGGGGGGGGGGGGGGGGGGGGGGGGGGGGGGGGGGGGGGGGGGGGGGGGGGGGGGGGGGGGGGGGGGGGGGGGGGGGGGGGGGGGGGGGGGGGGGGGGGGGGGGGGGGGGGGGGGGGGGGGGGGGGGGGGGGGGGGGGGGGGGGGGGGGGGGGGGGGGGGGGGGGGGGGGGGGGGGGGGGGGGGGGGGGGGGGGGGGGGGGGGGGGGGGGGGGGGGGGGGGGGGGGGGGGGGGGGGGGGGGGGGGGGGGGGGGGGGGGGGGGGGGGGGGGGGGGGGGGGGGGGGGGGGGGGGGGGGGGGGGGGGGGGGGGGGGGGGGGGGGGGGGGGGGGGGGGGGGGGGGGGGGGGGGGGGGGGGGGGGGGGGGGGGGGGGGGGGGGGGGGGGGGGGGGGGGGGGGGGGGGGGGGGGGGGGGGGGGGGGGGGGGGGGGGGGGGGGGGGGGGGGGGGGGGGGGGGGGGGGGGGGCTCTTCTTTACCATGTTCCTCTTCCGTTCTTGTTTAATATGTACTCTCTCTGTTCCTAAATACAAGTCTTTGTATAGATTCCACCATGGACTACATATGGAGCAAAATGAGTGAATCAACACTCTAAAATGTACCTGGATACATCTGTATGTGACCCATAGTGGAAATCTCTACCAAGACATATATTTTGGAACGGAGGGAGTATGATAGTAGTACAGTATGTTCCTTGTACTGAAGATGAGCAGGGACATTTGCAGTGTAGAGGTCTATACGGTTGGTTGTGATGGACACTTTGAGCCTCTTTGATTCGTAGGATTTTGTAAACATAGGAATAGGATTTGTAGTGGCCTGCCCACTTGAATCCTATAAGAATAGCAAGGAATGCGGGGAGCTATGTCGCCTTTGAGAGTTACACTGATATTAACAGTACCGCACCTTCACTTGAAGAGAGCTGCTATCCGAAGCCTTTCTAGCCATACTGGCAATACTAGCACATATATTCCAGCAAGTTCCACTTTGCTGATTTTACTCTGATGCTTAAGGTTTTCCCGTTATATCTACACTATGATCTGTGTAGCTGCTTTGTGCCGCACTAGCAGCAGTCCACTCTTGAAGCTAAACACTGCAATGACCTACAAAATTGGCACCAAGGCATTGAGTGCCATTCTGGATGCAATGAAACTCATGGGGGGGGGGGGGGGGGGGGGGGGGGGGGGGGGGGGGGGGGGGGGGGGGGGGGGGGGGGGGGGGGGGGGGGGGGGGGGGGGGGGGGGGGGGGGGGGGGGGGGGGGGGGGGGGGGGGGGGGGGGGGGGGGGGGGGGGGGGGGGGGGGGGGGGGGGGGGGGGGGGGGGGGGGGGGGGGGGGGGGGGGGGGGGGGGGGGGGGGGGGGGGGGGGGGGGGGGGGGGGGGGGGGGGGGGGGGGGGGGGGGGGGGGGGGGGGGGGGGGGGGGGGGGGGGGGGGGGGGGGGGGGGGGGGGGGGGGGGGGGGGGGGGGGGGGGGGGGGGGGGGGGGGGGGGGGGGGGGGGGGGGGGGGGGGGGGGGGGGGGGGGGGGGGGGGGGGGGGGGGGGGGGGGGGGGGGGGGGGGGGGGGGGGGGGGGGGGGGGGGGGGGGGGGGGGGGGGGGGGGGGGGGGGGGGGGGGGGGGGGGGGGGGGGGGGGGGGGGGGGGGGGGGGGGGGGGGGGGGGGGGGGGGGGGGGGGGGGGGGGGGGGGGGGGGGGGGGGGGGGGGGGGGGGGGGGGGGGGGGGGGGGGGGGGGGGGGGGGGGGGGGGGGGGGGGGGGGGGGGGGGGGGGGGGGGGGGGGGGGGGGGGGGGGGGGGGGGGGGGGGGGGGGGGGGGGGGGGGGGGGGGGGGGGGGGGGGGGGGGGGGGGGGGGGGGGGGGGGGGGGGGGGGGGGGGGGGGGGGGGGGGGGGGGGGGGGGGGGGGGGGGGGGGGGGGGGGGGGGGGGGGGGGGGGGGGGGGGGGGGGGGGGGGGGGGGGGGGGGGGGGGGGGGGGGGGGGGGGGGGGGGGGGGGGGGGGGGGGGGGGGGGGGGGGGGGGGGGGGGGGGGGGGGGGGGGGGGGGGGGGGGGGGGGGGGGGGGGGGGGGGGGGGGGGGGGGGGGGGGGGGGGGGGGGGGGGGGGGGGGGGGGGGGGGGGGGGGGGGGGGGGGGGGGGGGGGGGGGGGGGGGGGGGGGGGGGGGGGGGGGGGGGGGGGGGGGGGGGGGGGGGGGGGGGGGGGGGGGGGGGGGGGGGGGGGGGGGGGGGGGGGGGGGGGGGGGGGGGGGGGGGGGGGGGGGGGGGGGGGGGGGGGGGGGGGGGGGGGGGGGGGGGGGGGGGGGGGGGGGGGGGGGGGGGGGGGGGGGGGGGGGGGGGGGGGGGGGGGGGGGGGGGGGGGGGGGGGGGGGGGGGGGGGGGGGGGGGGGGGGGGGGGGGGGGGGGGGGGGGGGGGGGGGGGGGGGGGGGGGGGGGGGGGGGGGGGGGGGGGGGGGGGGGGGGGGGGGGGGGGGGGGGGGGGGGGGGGGGGGGGGGGGGGGGGGGGGGGGGGGGGGGGGGGGGGGGGGGGGGGGGGGGGGGGGGGGGGGGGGGGGGGGGGGGGGGGGGGGGGGGGGGGGGGGGGGGGGGGGGGGGGGGGGGGGGGGGGGGGGGGGGGGGGGGGGGGGGGGGGGGGGGGGGGGGGGGGGGGGGGGGGGGGGGGGGGGGGGGGGGGGGGGGGGGGGGGGGGGGGGGGGGGGGGGGGGGGGGGGGGGGGGGGGGGGGGGGGGGGGGGGGGGGGGGGGGGGGGGGGGGGGGGGGGGGGGGGGGGGGGGGGGGGGGGGGGGGGGGGGGGGGGGGGGGGGGGGGGGGGGGGGGGGGGGGGGGGGGGGGGGGGGGGGGGGGGGGGGGGGGGGGGGGGGGGGGGGGGGGGGGGGGGGGGGGGGGGGGGGGGGGGGGGGGGGGGGGGGGGGGGGGGGGGGGGGGGGGGGGGGGGGGGGGGGGGGGGGGGGGGGGGGGGGGGGGGGGGGGGGGGGGGGGGGGGGGGGGGGGGGGGGGGGGGGGGGGGGGGGGGGGGGGGGGGGGGGGGGGGGGGGGGGGGGGGGGGGGGGGGGGGGGGGGGGGGGGGGGGGGGGGGGGGGGGGGGGGGGGGGGGGGGGGGGGGGGGGGGGGGGGGGGGGGGGGGGGGGGGGGGGGGGGGGGGGGGGGGGGGGGGGGGGGGGGGGGGGGGGGGGGGGGGGGGGGGGGGGGGGGGGGGGGGGGGGGGGGGGGGGGGGGGGGGGGGGGGGGGGGGGGGGGGGGGGGGGGGGGGGGGGGGGGGCGACAACCAAAGTCCCCACCCGAGCCCCTTCGTTCGCACCGATGAACTCCGGCGAGCTCTGAAAAATTGACTGACCCAATTTTGAAATTTAGTCTACTGTGATTTAACTAGTGTGGAATATAAAAGGCGAAATCCGTAAGCATTGGGAGTATAGTGTTGAGCGTGTCATGGCGGATCTGAAGGTGCAAACCGGACAAAGGCAACTTCGCAACCAATGTTTGCTTTCAACTAGCAAGTAAGTGATGGACAAGAAATCAGAGTAAAGCAGTGGCGATCTATTTTCTTGCTGCGATAAATAAGTTGAGCAGATACAAAAGAGTACCGCCTCTGGTGCGGCGCCGTGTATGGATCTGCTGAGAATTTGACGGTGCTGCGGTAGTGATGGCTGTCGGCAGCGTGGAAGCAGATCTAGGAGGGTAGACGGTGGTGGCGGGGCGCGGTGGACGAGATGGTCATAGGAGCGGCGCCGACAAGGTGGACGACGGCGGGGATGAAGCGAGAACATGGGATGCAAGGATCCCGGTCTGAAGCCGTGGATGAGAGAGATCGATCTCTTGTAATGGACGGTGGCGTCGGGGTATCAGCTCCGGCATGGTGGAGGAGGATGGCAGTGGATGGGGTGGCGGACGGAGGAGGCTGGGGTGGAGAGGGTGTTTTGGCGCCCACGGAGTACAAATGGGGAAATGGAGGTGGAGAGGAAGGGGGGAACCATGTCTTCAGGGCACGCTTGTCTCAAATGCGAGGAAATTTACAAACTTAGCCCCCGTTTCAAATTTCCTACATCACGGTAATATTAGTCGGTTGGGGATAGGACGGTAATCTCGCATACACCGAATATTTGCCGACGAGAGTTTGTTTTTGGCGCCCACCGTGTATGAATCGGGGAGGGAGTCGATTTCGGCCGAGGACACACTGTGTTTTGGCGCCCACCGTGTATGAATCCGGGTGAGAGGCGGTTATGTCACGTTTGAGTGAAATTACAAACCTACCCCTATCGAAACCTATAGAAATCGAGCAGATAGGCTTTGCGTGGCAGGGATAGGCAGTAGTAATTTCCATCTCGCAGATTTTGGTTTCGGGCGGTTACTGCGACTTTCCCCGCTTCGTTCAAATTTTGCAGAGTGCACGTTTACCGTGCCAACTCAATTCGAATCCCGTTTGTATTCTATATTTTTTTGGGCGTGATCCATTTCGATTGGAATAAAATTCTATATACATCATTTTTTTATATATACTTTCAAAAGCACAACAAAGAATTCTGCTCCTTTATATGTATAATATGATTTACAAATACAATGATCTCAAAATGCCCAGAATTCTGTTCCTTTTATGTTCACTCCTTTCACGCCCATCTCTCTCTTTTCTCCAGCTCACCCGCACGCTCAC
>JAAAWM010010679.1:0-47707 GCA_036873465.1 Thinopyrum obtusiflorum
TAGTGTGGTTTAGCCGCCTTCTGGGCGTGCCGTTGTTGTGCCCCTCCCCTTATGCCCATGGTATCTCTAAGGCGTAATTATGTACGCGTGGTACCAGTATCGCCGTTTGGCGGGGGCTGGGGTTGGGGCCGCACTGCTATGCTTGCTCGGAACGTGCCAGCCGGATTTGTTGGAGATTACTTCGAGCGCGCTTGACGTTGTCCGGACGTTTGACGCCTGGATTGGAGAACTGCCTTGAGAGGCTACTCTGTACTTCCGCTGCCAGGGCCGCCATGTGCTCCTCTGTTCGGAGAGAGCGTTCGGTGTTTCCGTTTACCGTGATGACTCCACGAGGTCCGGGCATCTTGAGTTTGAGATATGCGTAGTGCGGCACCGCATTGAATTTTGCAAATGCGGTTCGTCCAAGCAGGGCATGATAGCCGCTGCGGAATGGGACTATGTCGAAGATTAACTCCTCGCTCCGGAAGTTATCCAGGGATCCGAAGACCACTTCGAGTGTAACCGAGCCTGTACAGCTGGCGTCTACACCTGGTATGACACCTTTGAAGGTTGTCTTTGTGGGTTTAATCCTTGATGGATCGATGCCCATTTTGCGCACTGTGTCCTGGTAAAGCAGGTTCAGGCTACTGCCGCCGTCCATTAGGACTTTGGTAAGGTGAAATCCGTCGATGATTGGGTCTAGGACCAGTGCGGCGAATCCGCCATGACGGATGCTGGTGGGATGGTACCTTCGATCGAAGGTGATCGGGCAGGAGGACCATGGGTTGAACTTTGGGGCGACTGGCTCCAATGCATAGACGTCCTTGAGAGCACGCTTCCGCTCCCTTTTGGGGATGTGGGTTGCGTATATCATGTTCACCGTCTGAACTATCGGGGGAAATCCCTTCTGTCCTTTGTTGTTCGGCGGCCGGGGCCCCTCCTCGTCATTGCTATGTAGCCCCTTGTCTCTGTTCTCGGCACTTAACTTGCCTGCCTGCTCGAACACCCAACAATCCCTATTGGTGTGATTGGCTGGCTGTTCGGGGGTGCCGTGTAGCTGGCACGAGCGATCGAGTATCCGGTCTAAGCTTTATGGGCCCTGAGGGTTTCTTTTGAATGGCTTCTTCCGCTGACCCGGTTTAGCGCCTCTGAATCCGGCATTGACTGTCGTATCTTCAGTATTGTCACCGTTAATGCGGCGCTTATGCTTGTTGCGGCGTGACCTGCCGTTGTTATCCTTGTTATCCGAATTGCCGGGGCTCTTGCTTATGTTATTGCTACGAGCCAGCCAGCTGTCTTCTACCGCGCAGAAGCGGGTCATGAGTGTCGTGAGGGCTGCCATAGATTTCGGCTTTTCCTGTCCTAGGTGCCAGACAAGCCATTCGTCCCGGATGTTGTGCCTGAAGGCTGCGAGGGCCTCGGCGTCCGGACAATTGACTATTTGGTTTTTCTTGGTCAGGAACCGTGTCCAGAATTGTCTGGCCGATTCCTCTGGTTGCTGGATTATGTGGCTTAGGTCATCGGCGTCTGGTGGTCGCACGTACGTGCCTTCGAAGTTGTCAAGGAATGCGGATTCCAGGTCCTCCCAACAACTGATCGACTCTGCTAGCAGGCTATTAAGCCAATGTCGAGCTGGTCCTTTAAGCTTGAGCGGGAGGTATTTGATGGCATGTAGATCGTCGCCACGGGCCATGTGGATGTGAAGGAGATAATCCTCGATCCATACGGCAGGATCTGTTGTGCCATCGTATGATTCGATGTTTACGGGTTTGAAGCCCTCGGGGATTTGATGATCCATTACTTCGTATGTGAAGCATACTGGGTGTGCGGCGCCCCTGTACTGAGCTATATCGCGACGCAGCTCGGACGAGCTTGGTCTGCTGTATTCGGCCGGGCCATACTTATTATGTCCGGCGTGACGGGTAGCGTCACGTGAAGCGGGGGGCCCATGCGATCCGTAGATCGATCTTGTTTGCCTTGCCTTATTCTCCAAGATGTCTTGCAGGTCTGTTGCGTCTCCCCATACTCTGGTATGTTTTGAGCGGTGTCGGGGTGCGGCTTGGGTCGAGGGCCTGAAGGCCTCTCTATTGCGGCCACGAGGTGGCCGATCGGGCGCATCGTACGCTGGTGATGTAGGTTTAGTTGCTTCCTCCTCAAGTTGAGGAAGCAACCTGCGCTTCGGGTAGCTCTTGGATGGGCGTTCTAGTTTATACTCTTCGGCCGCCAGGACTTCGGTCCATCTGTCGGCTAGCAAGTCTTGGTCAGCTCTAAGATGCTGCTGTTTCTTCTTGAGGCTGCTTGCCATGGCTACGAGTCTGTGTTTGAAACACTCTTGCTCGACGGGATCCTCTGGCACGACGAATTCGTCATCGTCGAGGCTTGCCTCGTCTTCGGAGGGAGGCATGTAATTGTCATCCTCATCCTCTTTGTCGGCCGCTCTCTCATGAGGGCTGGCTCCTTCATTCTCCTGCACTGAATCCTGCTGGAGGGGGTTGTCTTCGGCACTGTCTGGCGTATTGTTATCTCCAGTGCCGGAATCTCCGTTTTTGCTTTGGTGGGACTTAGAGCGGCGCCGCTGACATCGGCACATGGGCTGCTTCTTGGAGGGGTCATCCTCCGTATTCTCTTCGCCATCCCCCGCTTTAGGGGTGTCCACCATGTATATGTCATATGACGAGGTGGCTTTCCAGTTCCCTATAGGTGCTGGTTCTTGATCGTCTCCTTCATCGGCGTCCATGCCGTCGATGTCTTCAGAGTCAAAGTCTAGCATGTCGGTTAAATCGTCGACAGTGGCTACGAAGTGGGTGGTGGGTGGGCTTTGAATTTCTTCGTCGTCCGCATCCCAGCCGTGTTGGCCGTAGTTCGGCCAGGGCTCTCCTGACAAAGAGAGAGATTTTAATGAATTCAGGATATCGCCAAAAGGCGAGTGCTGAAAGACGTCTGCAGCGGTGAACTCCATGACCGGAGCCCAATCGGGCTTGACCGGGAGAGGTGCGGTATTTACGGAGTCCGGATCGGAGTCCGGCACCTCGGAGTCACGGGCCTTGCGAGGGACTAGGCCGGTATCCGGCTCTATCGCCGTAGAGATTGCAGTTTCCGGGGTGGCGTCTAACTGTCCGTCCCCGACTGGCATAGTGGGCTCCGAGCTAATGGTCGGAGCGGACACCTGAGCGGCGCTCTGGGCATTGTACGATGACAGAGCCAAATCGTGCCCATCAGGACAGTGCGGCACGCCCGGTTGTGGCTCGAATCCATCGAAGATCAAGTCCTCGCGGATGTCGGCCGTGTAGTTCAAGCTTCCAAACCCGGCCTGATGGCCAGGGGCGTAGCTCTCGATCTGCTCCAGATGGCCGAACGAGTCAGCCTGCAGTGCGAAGCCGCCGAATACGAAGATCTGTCCGGGGAGAAAAGTCTCATCCCAGACCGCATCGCGATTAATGAGCGAAGAAGCCATCGGGCCTAAAAGGCGACGACACAGAGGAACTCTCAATGAAAGCACCAATGTCAGTGTCAAAACCGGCGGATCTCGGGTAGGGGGTCCTGAACTGTGCGTCTAGGCGGATGGTAACATGAGACAAGGGACACGATGTTTTTACCCAGGTTCGGGCCCTCTCGATGGAGGTAAAACCCTACTCCTGCTTGATTAATATTGATGATATGGGTAGTACAAGAGTAGATCTACCACGAGATCGGAGTGGCTAAACCCTAGAATCTAGCCTATGGTATGATTGTTGTTTGTCCTACAGACTAAAACTCTCTAGTTTATATAGACACCGGAGAGGGCTAGGGTTACATAGAGTCGGTTACAATGGGAGGAGATCTTCATATCGTATCGCCAAGCTTGCCTTCCACGCCAAGGAAAGTCCCATCCAGACATGGGACGGAGTCTTCAATCTTGTATCTTCATAGTTCGGGAGTCCGGCCAAAGGTCTTAGTCCGGCCTGCCGGACACCCCCTAATCCAGGACTCCCTCAAGGAGATTGGGAAGCCTCTTCCCTTTCATTAGTGTTCTCATCATCTTCCATTTGCTTTCTTTTCCTTATGTAATTGGCAATATAAGGATTTTCAATGCAATTCTCCGCAAAATACATATAAATTTTCTCTAGATCAAAATCAAGAATTTTATCAAGATTAATTTTGGAATACCCTCAGTTATACGTTTCATTTCTTCATAACCCAAAAGAAGGCTAAGCTCTTTATGATGTTCAAGGGTAATCAAACTATCACAATATTTGGACACGACTTGATCATGAAACAAGTAGCATTGGAGCTTTAAATGACCATGTTCATTGCAAAGTTCACAAGGAGTACTATAAATATTGAATCTTTGAGCACATTCATCTAATTCTTCTTGCAACAATTTGGTTTCTAAGTACTTATGCCTCTTGCAATATCTATCTTCCCTATTTGGTGTGTACTTACAAACCCAATGCACTCCAAAAAAATTGATATGTTTATAGGAGACATTTTCATCATAACTAGTGCAATCATCATTAGCATCATGGATATTCAAAGAATTCGTACTAACAACATTGCCATCATGCTCATCATTCAAAGATTTAGTGCAAAACATTTTATAGATTTCTTCTTCTGGCACTTGAGCACAATTTTCCTTTTCATCAGGGAGGAGGGGTCCTTCCTGGTGGGCGTACGGAACACGGGTGATTTTTCTTAGGAAAAACACCCGTGTTGATGTACGCTCATCCTTTCCCAACGTTGCCTCGGATGTCCCGTCGTTATGCCATCACGAAGGTGTTGGCCCGGTCCCGTGTACGTCTCGTGAGAAATTTTGACCCAACAGCCGACGGTGGCTCGGGAAACAGGAAAGTACCCCGATGCGTACACGATCTGACCGACGGTAAACAGTCGCAACGGTGTCCAATTTTTTTTCCTTTTCATCATACTCACGAAAGATATTAAAAAGACGAAGTGTATGAGACAAACTTAACTCCATTTTTTTGTAGTTTTCTTTTATAAACTAAACTAGTGCTAAAACAAGAAACAAAAAGATTCGATTGCAAGATCTAAAGATATACCTTCACTTACCTAGCCTCCCCGGCAACGGTGCCAGAAAAGAGCTTGATGTCTACTACACAACCTTCTGGGGGGGGGGGGGGGGGGGGGGGGGGGGGGGGGGGGGGGGGGGGGGGGGGGGGGGGGGGGGGGGGGGGGGGGGGGGGGGGGGGGGGGGGGGGGGGGGGGGGGGGGGGGGGGGGGGGGGGGGGGGGGGGGGGGGGGGGGGGGGGGGGGGGGGGGGGGGGGGGGGGGGGGGGGGGGGGGGGGGGGGGGGGGGGGGGGGGGGGGGGGGGGGGGGGGGGGGGGGGGGGGGGGGGGGGGGGGGGGGGGGGGGGGGGGGGGGGGGGGGCGGAATTCGGGGGTCGGCGCCTAGTTGGTGTCACGCGGCTCGGTGATGTAAAACCACCCTGATTACCACCCCTTCACCGTCTCCGCAAATGAGCCTTCGAGCCAGGTGACGTTGGGCATCTTGCCCACCATAGCGCCTCCGCACTCTGCCTGTTGACCGCTCACTACTTTCGGCCTCACATTGAAAGTCTTCAGCCACAAGCCGAAGTGAGGTGGGATGCGGAGAAAAGCCTCGCAAACGATGATAAATGCCGAAATATTGAGGATGAAGTTGGGGGCTAGGTCATGAAAATCCAGCCCGTAGTAAAACATCAACCCGTGGACGAACGGGTGAAGAGGGAACCCCAGCCCGCGAATGAAATGTGTAAGAAATACGACCCTCTCGTGGGGCTCGGGAGTAGGGACGATCTGTCCCTTGGCCGGGAGTCGATGAGTGATCTCCTTGGCCAGATATCCGGCCTCCCGGAGCTCCTTGATATCCTTCTTCTTGACGGAAGAAGCCACCCACTTGCCTCCAGCTCCGGATCCGGACATCTTTGGAGTGCTTTCTTGAAGGAGGGAAGGGCTAAAGCTTGGGCGCTGGAGCTCAGGGGTGGAAGGGTTGAGGAGAAACCAAGGTGCAGGTAAAGAAGGAGAATCCTTATCCCCCTTATAAAGGCCATGAATGCCAAGCGCCTCCCCACTCGCCTTAAACTTGCATATTCCCAAAGGCTGAATAAACGGCACGGTTGGGTTACCCATACCCGCATTGATGAGAATCCCGCAATAAGAGGACACGATCTCTGCTTCAACAAGACATGCCAATAGCAACCGCGTCTTGAAACGTGGGATGGCAGAAGAAAAATGGTTCGAAATTATGACCGGACGGGCGTGATGCCACGCTGTAGAAAGCTGTCAGCGGATGGAACTCGTGTAATATATATATATATATATTCTCTCTGCGGTTGTGTATGGTATGTGTAACAGGTCCGGATACAATCATCGCATCTGAAGACTATCTTGGAGTTCGGAAGAAGGGGAACCTGCCTTGCAATGCCGAAGACAATCTGCGCGCCGGACTCCTCGTCATGGGGGGGGGGGGGGGGGGGGGGGGGGGGGGGGGGGGGGGGGGGGGGGGGGGGGGGGGGGGGGGGGGGGGGGGGGGGGGGGGGGGGGGGGGGGGGGGGGGGGGGGGGGGGGGGGGGGGGGGGGGGGGGGGGGGGGGGGGGGGGGGGGGGGGGGGGGGGGGGGGGGGGGGGGGGGGGGGGGGGGGGGGGGGGGGGGGGGGGGGGGGGGGGGGGGGGGGGGGGGGGGGGGGGGGGGGGGGGGGGGGGGGGGGGGGGGGGGGGGGGGGGGGGGGGGGGGGGGGGGGGGGGGGGGGGGGGGGGGGGGGGGGGGGGGGGGGGGGGGGGGGGGGGGGGGGGGGGGGGGGGGGGGGGGGGGGGGGGGGGGGGGGGGGGGGGGGGGGGGGGGGGGGGGGGGGGGGGGGGGGGGGGGGGGGGGGGGGGGGGGGGGGGGGGGGGGGGGGGGGGGGGGGGGGGGGGGGGGGGGGGGGGGGGGGGGGGGGGGGGGGGGGGGGGGGGGGGGGGGGGGGGGGGGGGGGGGGGGGGGGGGGGGGGGGGGGGGGGGGGGGGGGGGGGGGGGGGGGGGGGGGGGGGGGGGGGGGGGGGGGGGGGGGGGGGGGGGGGGGGGGGGGGGGGGGGGGGGGGGGGGGGGGGGGGGGGGGGGGGGGGGGGGGGGGGGGGGGGGGGGGGGGGGGGGGGGGGGGGGGGGGGGGGGGGGGGGGGGGGGGGGGGGGGGGGGGGGGGGGGGGGGGGGGGGGGGGGGGGGGGGGGGGGGGGGGGGGGGGGGGGGGGGGGGGGGGGGGGGGGGGGGGGGGGGGGGGGGGGGGGGGGGGGGGGGGGGGGGGGGGGGGGGGGGGGGGGGGGGGGGGGGGGGGGGGGGGGGGGGGGGGGGGGGGGGGGGGGGGGGGGGGGGGGGGGGGGGGGGGGGGGGGGGGGGGGGGGGGGGGGGGGGGGGGGGGGGGGGGGGGGGGGGGGGGGGGGGGGGGGGGGGGGGGGGGGGGGGGGGGGGGGGGGGGGGGGGGGGGGGGGGGGGGGGGGGGGGGGGGGGGGGGGGGGGGGGGGGGGGGGGGGGGGGGGGGGGGGGGGGGGGGGGGGGGGGGGGGGGGGGGGGGGGGGGGGGGGGGGGGGGGGGGGGGGGGGGGGGGGGGGGGGGGGGGGGGGGGGGGGGGGGGGGGGGGGGGGGGGGGGGGGGGGGGGGGGGGGGGGGGGGGGGGGGGGGGGGGGGGGGGGGGGGGGGGGGGGGGGGGGGGGGGGGGGGGGGGGGGGGGGGGGGGGGGGGGGGGGGGGGGGGGGGGGGGGGGGGGGGGGGGGGGGGGGGGGGGGGGGGGGGGGGGGGGGGGGGGGGGGGGGGGGGGGGGGGGGGGGGGGGGGGGGGGGGGGGGGGGGGGGGGGGGGGGGGGGGGGGGGGGGGGGGGGGGGGGGGGGGGGGGGGGGGGGGGGGGGGGGGGGGGGGGGGGGGGGGGGGGGGGGGGGGGGGGGGGGGGGGGGGGGGGGGGGGGGGGGGGGGGGGGGGGGGGGGGGGGGGGGGGGGGGGGGGGGGGGGGGGGGGGGGGGGGGGGGGGGGGGGGGGGGGGGGGGGGGGGGGGGGGGGGGGGGGGGGGGGGGGGGGGGGGGGGGGGGGGGGGGGGGGGGGGGGGGGGGGGGGGGGGGGGGGGGGGGGGGGGGGGGGGGGGGGGGGGGGGGGGGGGGGGGGGGGGGGGGGGGGGGGGGGGGGGGGGGGGGGGGGGGGGGGGGGGGGGGGGGGGGGGGGGGGGGGGGGGGGGGGGGGGGGGGGGGGGGGGGGGGGGGGGGGGGGGGGGGGGGGGGGGGGGGGGGGGGGGGGGGGGGGGGGGGGGGGGGGGGGGGGGGGGGGGGGGGGGGGGGGGGGGGGGGGGGGGGGGGGGGGGGGGGGGGGGGGGGGGGGGGGGGGGGGGGGGGGGGGGGGGGGGGGGGGGGGGGGGGGGGGGGGGGGGGGGGGGGGGGGGGGGGGGGGGGGGGGGGGGGGGGGGGGGGGGGGGGGGGGGGGGGGGGGGGGGGGGGGGGGGGGGGGGGGGGGGGGGGGGGGGGGGGGGGGGGGGGGGGGGGGGGGGGGGGGGGGGGGGGGGGGGGGGGGGGGGGGGGGGGGGGGGGGGGGGGGGGGGGGGGGGGGGGGGGGGGGGGGGGGGGGGGGGGGGGGGGGGGGGGGGGGGGGGGGGGGGGGGGGGGGGGGGGGGGGGGGGGGGGGGGGGGGGGGGGGGGGGGGGGGGGGGGGGGGGGGGGGGGGGGGGGGGGGGGGGGGGGGGGGGGGGGGGGGGGGGGGGGGGGGGGGGGGGGGGGGGGGGGGGGGGGGGGGGGGGGGGGGGGGGGGGGGGGGGGGGGGGGGGGGGGGGGGGGGGGGGGGGGGGGGGGGGGGGGGGGGGGGGGGGGGGGGGGGGGGGGGGGGGGGGGGGGGGGGGGGGGGGGGGGGGGGGGGGGGGGGGGGGGGGGGGGGGGGGGGGGGGGGGGGGGGGGGGGGGGGGGGGGGGGGGGGGGGGGGGGGGGGGGGGGGGGGGGGGGGGGGGGGGGGGGGGGGGGGGGGGGGGGGGGGGGGGGGGGGGGGGGGGGGGGGGGGGGGGGGGGGGGGGGGGGGGGGGGGGGGGGGGGGGGGGGGGGGGGGGGGGGGGGGGGGGGGGGGGGGGGGGGGGGGGGGGGGGGGGGGGGGGGGGGGGGGGGGGGGGGGGGGGGGGGGGGGGGGGGGGGGGGGGGGGGGGGGGGGGGGGGGGGGGGGGGGGGGGGGGGGGGGGGGGGGGGGGGGGGGGGGGGGGGGGGGGGGGGGGGGGGGGGGGGGGGGGGGGGGGAGTCGATGAGCTCACTTTCCTATTTGCTGTCGAGGTTGGACCCCACGACAGCATACTGCTTCGGGTGCGCTGGGTCCAAGATGATCTTCTTGGTTTCCTTGGCCAGTTGGAAGGAGCCCTCGCCTTCAGCTACATGGAAGAAGTCGATGAGCTCACTTTCCTATTTGCTGTCGAGGTTGGACCCCACGACAGCATACTGCTTCGGGTGCGCTGGGTCCAAGATGATCTTCTTGGTTGGGGGGGGGGGGGGGGGGGGGGGGGGGGGGGGGGGGGGGGGGGGGGGGGGGGGGGGGGGGGGGGGGGGGGGGGGGGGGGGGGGGGGGGGGGGGGGGCTGGCTGGCCCAAGAGCGCGTGGTAGGGGCTGTCCAAGTCGACCACCTCGAACCAGATAGGCTCACGGCGGAAGTGGGTCTTATCGCCGAACAGAACATCGATCTTGATCTTGCCGATTGGAGAGCAGGAAAGCCCAGGGACGATGCCATGGAACACGGTCCGGCTGGGCTGGAGCTGCTTCTCCTTGATGCCCAGCTTTTCCATGGTGTCACGGTAGAGGATGTTGATGCTGCTGCCGCCGTCTATCAGGATTCGGGAGAAGCGGCAAGCCCGCCTCTTGGTTGAGAAGGTGGAATCCAGCACCATGGCATAAGCACCCGGTGAAGGCATCACGGCCGGATGGTCATCTCGGCTCTAGGTGATGGGCCTCTCGGACCAGTGCATGAGTTGGGGGACTTCGGAAGCAACAGCGTTCACCTCGCGCTGTTGCAGACGCCGACTGTGCTTGTCATCGGCTTCGCTCGTGAAGACGATGTAAGTGGCGTGTTCGTTGGGCAATTCATCTTGGAGCATGCTGGCCGGGCGGGCCGGCAGCTGAGAAGTCGAAGCCGCCGGGCCGGCTGGAGGAGGCGGCAAGCCCTCACCCTTAGCGATTTGGGTGAGCCAGCTACATCGCCGGGTTGTATGGTTGGACGGTTTCGCGTCGCTGTGGAACTTGCACGGGGCGTCGAGGGCCTGCTCAAAGGAGAAGGCCGGCAGCCAGGTACCCTTGCCGCCCCGCTGACGCTTGGGGCCGGGTTGACCTGCCGGCTACTGGTCCTCAACGGTCGACACATGCCGGCTGTTAGAAGCCGGCTGCTGGGCCTTGCGCTTGTTGTCGTTCGGCTGCTGACGCCAGGTGGAGTCACCAGTCGGCGCCGGAGAAGCCGGCAGGATCACCTTCCCGGACGCATCGATCTTGAGCTCCGACTTCATGGAGGAGTCGGCCGTGGCGTACTTGTCCGCCACAACCAGGAGCTCGTCCAAGGTAGTCGGCTCGTCGCACAGAAGCTTGTGCTTGAGCAGGGTGCCCTCTCTGCACCCGGAGGTGAAGTACTCGATGGCCTGCACCTGGTGCACCCCCTCGCAGGAGTTGCGCAACTCGGTCCAGCGTGTCAAGTAGTCGCGAGTGGGTTCGTTCATGCCCTGAACGCACATGGAGAGCTGGCGAGGCCTGGGGGGCCGCTTGTAGGTGATGTTGAAGTTGCGCATGAAGACTTCGCTGAAGTCCAGCCAACTGTTGATGCTGTTGGCCTTGAGGCTGTTCAGCCATGTCCGGGTCGTGCCTAGCAACATGAGCGGAACATACCTCACGGCAACGCGCTTGTTGCCGTTGGCTATGCTCACTGCTGTGGCATAGTCAGTCAACCAGTCCTCCGGCTTCACGGCGCTGTTGTACTTGGGAGTGTCGCGGGGAAGTGAGAACCCTTTGGGGAAGGGCTCATCGCGGATGCGGGGGCCGAAGCAGGCCAGACCGACTATATCCTCCTCCTCCATCGCCAGGGACCGAGCCAGGTGCTCGATCCGGCGACGAGCGTCATTTTCGTTGACTACTTCACGGGGGCCTAGCCGGCCCCCCAAAGTCGGGTGGTCAACCGGCGCCGGAGAAGGCGGCCTCCTCCTGCGGGGAGGAGGCGGACGTTCATCCTGCTGGCGCCGGCCCTCCGCTCTCGGAGGAACTTGCTGGCTATTCGCAACCGACTCATGGGTGCGCCAGCTACGGCTAGCTGCCGGCTCCGGGTTCCGCTGGTCACGCCCGCCGCCGCTAGGGGACCGGGAGGTCGCTCCATTCTCGCGACGGGGTGGAGGGTTTCCTTCCGGGTGGTCGGCCTGCTGGCCGGCTCCCACCATGCGGTTGCATGCGTCTTGCTGCGCGTTCGCAGTGTGGAGGAGCTCCTGGAGGCGCTCCATTTGGCTGCGCCGCTCGTCGCCCTCCAGGGTCTCGAGTTCTTCTGCTGCCGCCTGCGCGGCGCGCAGGTTCTGCACTGGGGTGTCGTAAATCGGACGCCCGACTCCCAGCATGTTGGCGATGGCCGCGCCGCGTTGCCGGACGGCGCTGACTCGGCTGGGCTCGCCAGCAGCTGGCGTGCTGCCCGCTACGCGGTCAATCTCGCACTGGTTAGCCTCAGCGCGGCGCTTCATGGCCACCATCTTGGTGGCGCTGTCGAAGAGTTTTACACAGATTTCTTCTAGCGCTGCCGCATCGGCGCCGGAGCCGACGGGAGCAGACAGGTCCCGCATCGGTGCTCGCAATGGGTCCCCGGCGGCCCCGCCAGTGTCCTGGCTGTGGCCAGTGACCATCACCTCCATGAAGACGCCAGCATAAAGCGCGCCGGCAGAGGCGTTGCTAGCGACAGGAGGGAGCGGGTCGTCGACGAACACCACGTCGCCGGGGTACTCGTCGGTGGAGACCACGGTGGAGAGGCTGAGCTTCCGGAAGAGGTTGACGAGGCAGCATACGGGGCAGATGGCTCCCGCGTTGGGTGATGCACCGGCGCAGGCGCAAGCGAACGCATCGGGCTGGCTAATCAGGCCAGACGCGATGCGCTCGCCGGAAGGAAAGGTGGTTCCCGTCCGGAACACAACTCCGGCCGACGCCGCGATTGGCCCCACGGTGGGCGCCAACTGTCGTGGTAATCTCATGGCAGATGCCAGGGGGTGGCTTATCGTGGGTGGAGCCATGAAGACGTCGTCGGGTTCTGGAAGCGAGAGTGAGCACGAGCTCAGGAGCACACGAGACGTACCCAGGTTCGGGGCTCTCCGGAGAGATAACACCCCTAATCCTGCTGCGATGACTATGATCGATAGTATACAGAGTTGCTCCTGGAGCTGTTTGGCTAGAGGAGGAAGAAGGGTAGAGCTCTCCTTCTTCTCCTAGTTGTGAATGTGTGTGGAACAAAATGAACCAGGGGATCGATCGCTCAGCCCCTTCATATGGCGAGCCCGGGGGGTCTTATAGACCGCCCCCCCTTCAGGGGTACAAGGGTAATATGGCCGGATGGTAGGTCCCAGGCATCAGCGTCTAAGGTCGCCAGGCTCCGGCCGGCTGCTGGGGCACGCGTTTGGTGGGCCCCGCTGATTGCCTTTTGCTGTAGCTCTGTCATTGCCGACAAGGGCGACATCATGCGGGGTATGGCTACAGTTCCGCGTCAGGTAGTCGGCGCCGCCGCTGGTCAGTGCGCACTGTAGCCACGCCCCTTTGAGGCTCGACGGGATAGGTAGTACTGTAGCCACGCCCTGTCTTTGTCGTAGTAGGCGGGTGCAGACTCCGAGGTGGAGGAGGGTCCGGCTACTGGAGGCCGGCCCGCCCCCAAAGCCGCCTTCTTGGGGAGCGCCGTCTTCTGGGATCTCATGGACAGGTAGGGCCCGCCGCCTGCGGGCCATACTGATTGCCTTTTGCTGTAGCATGATCCTGGCTGACGAGGGCCATGTCGTGGGTCGCATGGCTACAGTCCCACGTCTGGCAGATGGGTGACCGCTTGGTCAGTGCGCACTGTAGCCACGCCCCGTTTTGTCGTAGTAGGCGGGTGCAGTCTTCGAGGGGAAGGACAGGCCGGCTGATGGAGGCCGGCCCTCCCCCTTAGCCGCATTCTAGGAGCGCACCGTCTTCTGGAAGCCGGCCGCTTGGTCCTAGCCGGCCCAGGGAGCCGGCCGTGTGTCCAGTCGGCACCAGGGGTTTTGCCAGCCCCGATGTCTTGAAATGTTATTGGGTGCGGATGAGGCTACCCGGGGTACATAACCCCAGATATCGTCATAATTATTCGATCTTCTATCAATTGCCCAACAGTAATTTGTTTACCCACCGTATTGCTATTTTTCTCGAGAGAAGCCACTAGTGAAATCTACGGCCCCCGGGTCTATCTTATATCATAATTGCTTTCCGATCTATTTTTATTCACGTTTGTTTTTAGATCTATTATTCTAAAAACCTAAAAATACCTTGATGCATTTTTTATTTATTTATTTTATTTCACATTTTATCGAGATCTATTTATCCAAACTCATACAAAACAATCTATCTTTTTACCGAGGAGGGATTGACAACCCCTCTTACGCGTTGGGTTGCGAGGATTTGTTCTTTGTGTGCAGGTACCGTTTACATAGTGTTGCTTGGTTCTCCTACCGGATTGATACCTTGGTTTCATAACTGAGGGAAATACCTACCGTAGCTGTACTGCATCATCCCTTCCTCTTTGGGGAAATACCGATGCAGTCTCAAGCCGCATCAAAAGGAATTTTCTGGCGCCGTTGCCGGGGAGACATCATCAACATCTATCAGGTTCCTAATCACAAATCTCATCTCCTTGCAATTTACATTATTTGCCATTTGCCTCTCATTTTCATCTCCCCCACTTCACCAAAATTTGCCATTTTATTCGCCATCTTTTTCGTTTGCCTTTTTCTTGTCAGATCTATCTTTTTGCTTGCAATCTTGTTTGCGTAGTCATGATGTCTCAAGAAAATACCAAATTGTGTGATTTTTCCAATACCAACAACAATGATTTTATTTGCACTCCGATTGCTCCTCCCGTCTCTAGTGTGGAATCTTGTGATATTAATACCGCTTTGTTGAATCTTGTTATGAAAGATCAATTTTCCGGTACTCCTAATGAGGATGCTGCATCCCATCTTAACACATTCATAGAATTATGTGATATGCAAAAGAAAAGAGATGTGGACAATGATATTGTGAAGTTGAAATTATTTCCTTTCTCCTTGCGGGATCATGCAAAAATTTGGTTTTCTTCTTTGCCTCGCAATAGTATTGATTCTTGGGATAAGTGCAAAGATGCTTTTATTACTAAGTATTTTCCGCCCGCAAAAATTATTTCCCTTAGAAATCAAATCATGAATTTTAAGCAACTTGAGCATGAACATGTTGCACAATATTGGGAAAGAATGAAATTGATGCTAAGAAATTGTCCTACTCATGGTTTAAATCTTTGGATGATCATACAAAAAATTTATGCGGGATTGAATTTTGTTTCTAGAAATCTTTTAGATTCTGCCGCGGGAGGTACTTTTATGGAAATTACTTTGGGTGAAGCTACTAAATTGCTAGATAATATCATGGAAAATTATTCACAATGGCATACCGAAAGAGCACCTATTAGTAAAAAAGTTAATTCGGTTGAAGAAATTAGTACTTTGAGTGAAAAAGTTGATGCTCTTATGAAATTGGTTGCTAGTAAAAGTGCTCCTATTGATCTTAATGATGTGCCTTTTTCTACTTTGATTGAGCAAAATAGTGATCCCGTTGATGTGAATTTTGTCTCGCGAAACAATTTTAATAACAATGCTTATAGAGGTAATTTTAATCCTAGGCCTTTTCCTGGAAATTCCTCTAATAATTATGGTAATTCCTACGGTAATTCTTCTTACAATAATAATAGGAACCCCTCTGATCTTGAGAATAATATTAAATAATTTATCAATGCTCAAAAAGTTTTCAATACTACGATAGAAGAAAAGTTGAATAAGATTGATGATATGTCTAGAAGCATTGATAGAATTTCCCATGATGTAGAAAACCTCAAGATTAAAAAATTTCCACCTAAGGTTGATATCAATGAATCAATTAAAGCTTTATATGTTTCTATGGATGAAAGTAAGAAAAGAACCGCTATGCTTAGAGCTAAGAGCGAATTTTTAGAAAGAGCATTTTCTAGTGATTGCTTTCATAAAAATGATGAAGATCTTAAAGTGATTGGTGTTTCTCCTATTGATTCCTTGTTGAGTAAAATTAAAATTGATGATAAAGGGACTGAAGAAAAATCAACTTTAGTTAGAGGGTGTCCCGATAATTTGGAGGATGAAAATCTTGATGAAAAATTGATAAAAGTGGGTTTGGAGAGGTTAAAACTTTAACTAGTGATATGCCCACTCTTTTGGATTACAAAGATTTTAATTATGATAATTGTTCTTTGATTGAATGTATTTCTTTGTTGCAATCCATGATAAATTCACCCCATGCATATGAATAAAATAAAGCTTTTACTAAACATATCGTAGATGGCATGATGAAAGCTTTAGAAAAAAAGTTGAAATTAGAGATTTCAATTCCTAAAAATTATGAGTGCTTTGCTTTATGTGATTTGGGTGCTAGTGTTTCCACAATTCTAAAATCTTTATGCGACATGCTTGGTCTTACCGATATCAAAGAATGTTCTGTTAATTTGCACTTGGCGGATTCTACTATTAAAAGTTTGTCGGTGTATAAAACATGGGTATTTTATACCCTGACTTATGCACAGACAATAGCAGTCTCCTTGCCGGCCTAGCCTTGCCGGAAACTGCCGGGGCTGATATTCAAGACGCAATTACAGAAGCTCAAGACAAAGTATCAGCAAAACGCTGGAGATGAAGACGTCCTTTGCCGGCAAGCCAGACCCGACAAGATGAAGACCCGGCAAGCTCCACGCCGGCAAGCCTTTCTCCACCATCTCATCAGCGCTCCACCTCACCGAGCGGCTAGTCACTAATCAGTGAGGTGTCGACCACGCAGGCTGGTTGGTGAGGCTTGTCGGGCACGTGTTAGCACGCCAGAAGGAGGATTTGCCTTTAATGACACCCGTCCAGAAGGCGTGTCCAAATAATACGAGGTAGCTGGGCAAGCGGTGCAGGAAGCTTGCCGGGGCTGCCCCTCTACCCGACACCTAATGGTGCATTTAATGCTTTTGTCCTAAACCAACAGAGTTAGGTATGATAGCACTGTTTGCCATCTAATCAATCTGTAATGACTGTTTTGCCACTGTGGTAACCCCTTGAGCTATAAAAGGAGGCCCAACGCAACAGTTTAGAGGATTCAGACCCTTTAGCAAATATGAGCACCTCTCGCGTAGCTGCCCCTCTTGGCGCCTTGCCGGGAGAAGCGCTCCTTGTACTGTGCTTCTATTCCATTAACACGCCCAAGAGCAGGAGTAGGGTTTTACGCTTCTCAGCGGCCCAAACCTGGGTAAAATCCCTAGCGTCATCCATTGTTCATGCTCTCCGTGCACGTCGATCTCCCCAGCCGAACCACAAGGGGCTGCATGGCCCCATAGATGGTCGCACCGCCATGACATCTTTGGCGGGCCAGGTAGGGGAGGTGCACTTATGCGAACCTTGATTAGTGGATCGTGCGTCTTCTTCATCGACCCCATCGTTGTCTTCCCTGCCATCGATGGCGCCCAAAAAGAAGGGCATCACGATGACGGCCACCTCGCACGCATCCGCGGGCGGGGGGGGGGGGGGGGGGGGGGGGGGGGGGGGGGGGGGGGGGGGGGGGGGGGGGGGGGGGGGGGGGGGGGGGGGGGGGGGGGGGGGGGGGGGGGGGGGGGGGGGGGGGGGGGGGGGGGGGGGGGGGGGGGGGGGGGGGGGGGGGGGGGGGGGGGGGGGGGGGGGGGGGGGGGGGGGGGGGGGGGGGGGGGGGGGGGGGGGGGGGGGGGGGGGGGGGGGGGGGGGGGGGGGGGGGGGGGGGGGGGGGGGGGGGGGGGGGGGGGGGGGGGGGGGGGGGGGGGGGGGGGGGGGGGGGGGGGGGGGGGGGGGGGGGGGGGGGGGGGGGGGGGGGGGGGGGGGGGGGGGGGGGGGGGGGGGGGGGGGGGGGGGGGGGGGGGGGGGGGGGGGGGGGGGGGGGGGGGGGGGGGGGGGGGGGGGGGGGGGGGGGGGGGGGGGGGGGGGGGGGGGGGGGGGGGGGGGGGGGGGGGGGGGGGGGGGGGGGGGGGGGGGGGGGGGGGGGGGGGGGGGGGGGGGGGGGGGGGGGGGGGGGGGGGGGGGGGGGGGGGGGGGGGGGGGGGGGGGGGGGGGGGGGGGGGGGGGGGGGGGGGGGGGGGGGGGGGGGGGGGGGGGGGGGGGGGGGGGGGGGGGGGGGGGGGGGGGGGGGGGGGGGGGGGGGGGGGGGGGGGGGGGGGGGGGGGGGGGGGGGGGGGGGGGGGGGGGGGGGGGGGGGGGGGGGGGGGGGGGGGGGGGGGGGGGGGGGGGGGGGGGGGGGGGGGGGGGGGGGGGGGGGGGGGGGGGGGGGGGGGGGGGGGGGGGGGGGGGGGGGGGGGGGGGGGGGGGGGGGGGGGGGGGGGGGGGGGGGGGGGGGGGGGGGGGGGGGGGGGGGGGGGGGGGGGGGGGGGGGGGGGGGGGGGGGGGGGGGGGGGGGGGGGGGGGGGGGGGGGGGGGGGGGGGGGGGGGGGGGGGGGGGGGGGGGGGGGGGGGGGGGGGGGGGGGGGGGGGGGGGGGGGGGGGGGGGGGGGGGGGGGGGGGGGGGGGGGGGGGGGGGGGGGGGGGGGGGGGGGGGGGGGGGGGGGGGGGGGGGGGGGGGGGGGGGGGGGGGGGGGGGGGGGGGGGGGGGGGGGGGGGGGGGGGGGGGGGGGGGGGGGGGGGGGGGGGGGGGGGGGGGGGGGGGGGGGGGGGGGGGGGGGGGGGGGGGGGGGGGGGGGGGGGGGGGGGGGGGGGGGGGGGGGGGGGGGGGGGGGGGGGGGGGGGGGGGGGGGGGGGGGGGGGGGGGGGGGGGGGGGGGGGGGGGGGGGGGGGGGGGGGGGGGGGGGGGGGGGGGGGGGGGGGGGGGGGGGGGGGGGGGGGGGGGGGGGGGGGGGGGGGGGGGGGGGGGGGGGGGGGGGGGGGGGGGGGGGGGGGGGGGGGGGGGGGGGGGGGGGGGGGGGGGGGGGGGGGGGGGGGGGGGGGGGGGGGGGGGGGGGGGGGGGGGGGGGGGGGGGGGGGGGGGGGGGGGGGGGGGGGGGGGGGGGGGGGGGGGGGGGGGGGGGGGGGGGGGGGGGGGGGGGGGGGGGGGGGGGGGGGGGGGGGGGGGGGGGGGGGGGGGGGGGGGGGGGGGGGGGGGGCGCGGCAAGGCCAAACAGCAGAAAGAGAAACCTGCTAGGGGCCGTGAGAAAAAGGAAGAGGATGATGGAAGTGATGGAGAGGATGATGATGAGACCAGCGAACAAGAATTCCAAAAGGCAACTGAGGCCAAGTGTATTGATGGAGGTGCATATTTGCACTCCTCTCACCGCCAACTCAAGCAGTGGGCTTGTGAGGTCAATGCAGCAGAACCAGCACTGGGCTCCCAGAAGCCACTCAAGTGGTCACACACGCCTATCATTTTTTATGCCGAGGATCACCCTGATCGCATAACCATGGTCGGGTGTTTGCCGTTGTTGGTTTCACCATCAATTCGCAACCTCCAAGTCACAAAAATGCTAGTTGACGGTGGGGCTGGCTTCAATTTGATCTCCCCAGAAGTTATCAAAAGGCTGCAGATTCCCGATGTGGAACTCAAAAAGACAGGCATTTTTCAAGGAGTGAACCCGGGAAGAAGCCAGCCCAAGGGAAAGATCACATTGTCGGTGACATTTGGCGGGGAACTGAACTACAGGACCGAGAAGATTGTGTTTGACGTTGTAAAGATTCCTTTGCCATACAATGGAATTCTTGGCTGACCAGCCTTGGCAAAATTCATGGTAGCATCACACTATGCGTACAACACATTGAAGATGCCAGGGCCGATGGGTGTCATTTCCATGAACTCCGACAAGAAAGATGCAGTCATTTGCGTCGACAAAATGTACAGGGATGCGGTTGCAGCAGAGACAGCCAAGGCACCAGCTCCCGCCAAGAAGGAAGGAAAGAAGAACTCCGACAAGGCCTGTAGCAAGGATTCCGGGAAGCGCACCTCTTCGGAGTGCTGTGCACCCGTGAAGACTTGCTGGAATGCTCTACCGGTAAGAAATCCAAGGCCATCGCACCGGCAACCAAGAAGGTGCCGGTGAGGGAGGATGGCACTGATGGTACCTTTACCATCAGTGCCACCCTTGACAGCAAATAGGAAAGCGCGCCCGTTGCCTTCCTGCGGGCGAATGTCCATGTGTTCGCATGGCGACCATCCGACATCCCCGGTGTTCCCAGGGAGGTAATTGAGCACCACCTTGCCATCTGTCCCCACGCTCGGCCCGTCAAGCAAAATACTAGAAGCAAGCTTTGGAATGGCAACAATTCATTGCCGAAGAAATCAAGAAACTTGAAGCAGCAGGGCTAGTCAGAGGAGTGTTGCATCCCACTTGGCTGGCAAATCCGGTGGTGGTACGCAAAGCAAATGGAAAGTGGAGACTTTGTATTGACTACACTGATGTCAACAAGGCTTGTCCAAAGGATCCCTTCCCCTTGCCGTGCATTGATCAAATTGTAGACTCCACCTCTGGTTGTGATCTGCTCTCCTTCCTTGATGCATACTCTGGATACCACCAGATATTCATGGCCAGGGAGGATGAGGAGAAAACTACATTCATTACTCCATGTGGCACATACTGCTTCATGCGTATGCCTTTCGAATTAAAGAGTGCTGGTTTAACATTTGCAAGGGTAGTCCAGCTTGGTTTTGAGCCCCAGCTGCACAGGAATGTGGAAGCATACATGGATGATATAGTGGTCAAGACCAAGGACAAGTCAACTCTCATTCAAGATTTGGAAGAAACATTTGCAAGCTTGCGCAAGATCAACTTGAAGCTCAATCCCGAGAAGTGTGTATTTGGTGTTCCATCCAGCAAGCTTCTCGGATTCTTTGTATCTCAACGGGGAATTGAAGCAAATCCTAAAGATTAAGCCCATTGAGCAAATTCGAACAACAAAAAGCGTCAAGGATGTGCGGCATCTTGCCGGTTGAGTTGCTGCCTTGAGTAGGTTCATTTCAAGATCTGCCGAGTGCGCCTTGCTGTTTTTCAAGATTTTGAAAAAGGCAGGTCCAATGAAATGGACTTCAGAGCGGAGGCCGCGCTGTAGGACTTGAAAAGATACCTCTCCTCCGTGCCAACACTAGTTGCGCCTAGACCACAAGAGCCGTTGCTGCTGTATTTAGCGGCAACCAACCAAGTGGCTAGTGCTGCATTAGTGGAACCGAGAGAACTCAATGATGAGGAAGCAGCCACGACAAAAACATCCAGCGACAAACCAGAGTCTTCTCCGGTGAGGTCTGGTGCCGACAGGTCAAAAATAGCACAAGCAAACAAGGTTGATCAGCAAGCAGTGCCGAAGAAGAAGGTGGTGCAGCGACTTGTGTATTTTGTTAGTTCCCTTCTGCAGGGGGCTAGATCAAGATACTCTGGAGTGCAGAAGCTGCTTTTCGGCCTTCTTATGGCCTCAAGAAAGCTGCATCACTACTTCGAATCACACGAGATCACCGTCGTCACTCGCTTTTCATTGCAGCGCATCTTGAGAAATCCAGTAGCAACCGGCAGGATAGTGGAGTGGGCATTGGAACTCTCAAGATTTGCACTTAAGTTTGAGAGCACTTCAACTGTCTAGAGCAGAGCATTGGTGGAGTTCATTGCTGAATGGACGCTGACGCAAGAGGAGGAAATCCAAGAAACAACCCTCCCCGGCAAAGAGACAACAGAAGAATGGATCATGTACTTTGACCGTGCTTTCTCGCTACAAGGCGCCGGTGCTGGAGTGCTGCTTGTCGTACCCACTGGGGAACACCTCAAGTACGTGGTTCAGATGCACTTTCCCAGGGAGCAAGCCACAAACAACACTGCTGAGTACGAGGGGCTCCTTGCCGGTCTCCGGATCATAGTGGACCTTGGAATCAAAAAATTGATCATCCGCGGCAACTCACAGCTTGTTGTGAAGCAAGTAAACAAAGATTACCAGAGCTCGTTGATGGAAGCATATGTGGAAGAGGTGAGAAAATTGGAAGAACACTTTGACAGTTTGCAAACAGAGCACATTCCTCGTGCAGAAAACAGCGTTGCTGATAGCCTGTCAAAGTGTGCCGCGCAAAAGCTTCCCGTGGAACTGGGAACCTTTGTGCTCCATTTGAATCAACCCACAGTCGCTCTATCAACGCGGGCCAGTAAAAGAAGGAAGTTGACCTCCGACAAATACTTTCTGACAGAGCTCCTAGAAACCGCTGGCAAAGATGTTGCCGGGGATGACAACACGATTACCGGTGAGCAGCGGCTTAGTGCAGAACCACAGGTTCTTGCCGCAGAAGCAAGCGCTCCCGTAGCCGAAGAGGTGCCTTTAGTCCTTGTCGTCGAGCCGCAGGCCCCGGCATGGGCACAGCAGATAGTCCATTTCCTTCAAACAGGGGAACTTCTCGATGAGCAAAAAGAAGCCAAGAAAGTAGCCCGTCAGTCAAGTATGTATCAGTTCGTGGATAACACTCTATACAGAAAGCGACCAAACGGAGTGAAATTGAAGTGCATCTGCTGGGAAGACGGACTAAAGCTGTTGGCAGAGATACATGGAGGCATATGTGGCTCTCACATAGGATCAAGAGCGCTTGCCGGCAAGGCGTTCCGGCAAGGCTTCTATTGGCCCGCTGCGCTCCAGGATGCAATTGAGCTAGTAACCAAGTGTGAAGCATGCTAGTTCCATTCGAAGAACATACATCAGCCAGCTCAAGCCCTTCAAACAATCCCTCTCTCCTGGCCCTTTTTGGTCCGTGGGCTCGACATCTTGGGCCCCTTCCCCCGTGCTATTGGGGGCTTTGAGTTCTTGTACGTCGCGATCGACAAGTTCACAAAGTGGCCTGAAGTGGAGCCAGTGAGAAAGGTGACAGCGCAATCAGCCGTCAAGTTCTTCAAAGGATTAGTTTGCTGTTTCGGGGTTCCTAATAGGATCATCACCGACAAAAGCACACAATTCATGAGCCGCACCTTCATGCAGTACATCCAAGACCTTGGCAACAAAATCTATTTTGCATCTGTTGCTCACCCGAGAAGTAACAGTCAAGCGAAAAGGATGAATGCTAAAGTGTTGCGTGGCCTCAAGACAAAAACTTTTGATAGGCTGCACAAATGTGGAAGGCACTGGGTTGATGAGCTGCCGGCAGTTCTTTGGTCACTCAGGACGACACCAAATCGAGCTATCGGCCAGACACCCTTCTCCCTAATCTATGGTGCAGAAGCGGTACTCTCCACAAAACTCAAATACGGGTCACCTCGAGTGCTCGCTTATGATGAAGCTGAGCAAGAGCAGTTGCGGCAAGCCAACGCATTGCTCCTCGAGGAAGATCATCTTCGGGTGGTTGTGCGAGCTGCACGCTACCGGCAAGCTTTACGCCGCTATCATGGCCGCAAAGTTCATGCCCGAAGCCTTGAGGAAGGCGACCTTGTTCTTCAGCGCGCTCAGTCCGCCAAAGGATCAAACAAGTTGACGCCGAGGTGGGAAGGCCCTTACCGGGTAGTACGAGTCACCAGACCTGGCGTAGTCTGTCTGGAGACCGAAGATGGCACCCTAGTCCAAAACTCATGGAATATTGAGCATCTTCGCAAGTTCTACCCATGAGGCGCAGTTGTCGGGCCTCCCGGCAACCCCTTTTGTACAAGCTTTGTCGGCAAGACATGCAACCCTCTGTACAAAGCCAGGCACAGACCCTGTGCATAATAAAGCTAAGTATTTCGCAGCTCCTTATACATATTCATCTTCATATGAGGATACATGTGATGTTGTGATCTATGCTTTAGTTTATATGGAATGGCTGATGAACCGTCGAGGTTCCCAAATCCTTTTTTTCTCTTCTTTTTTTGAAAGGACAAGAGAATCCCTTGCGCGCAAGTTTCCCGGGGGGAGTGGACATGGGATACCATTTCAATGACATTCAAGTAATCAGTGACCATTTCATACAACAAGAGGGATGACGCAAGGAAAAGCTAAGTTGAAAAACTTTGAAATTTTTCCTTAAATTACATTCGCGTTTTTCCCTTGAACGATTCTGTGCTTTGTATGAGAAACCTGCACGTGAAGGAACCTTGTCGCGATCATTCGCACTCTTATCTTGCCTTGAGTTTGCTCGACGATTTAAGTAGCTGTGTTTGAAAGTGCCAAAGAAAAACTTGTCGGAGATGGCACTTCCAGCAGGCAGCTAAGGACCCATTCCTCAGAGCGCTCGTGGCAAGTATACACTCTGGCAAGTTTGCCGGTTGTGGCGTTCCCTGCAGGCAGCTAAGGACCCGTTCCTCAAAGCTCTCGCGGCAAGCGCGCACACCGGCAAGTTTCCAAATAAGCGTAGGGACACAATCATGCAAAGACAAGTAAAACAAGGGGAGTCGCATGCATTTGCCTAAACCCGACAACAATAGATATTCGCTAAATAGCTCTCGATTACATTTTGTTGACCCTCCCTCGGCAGGGTTTACATCGAGTGCAAGGAGGGCAAAAGGGGTGCCTAGGCAGAGGCTGGCTCGTCCTCGGAAGACCAGATGATGGTGCTGCCGGCGATCAGTCGAAGGAGAAGTCATCATCCCCGACCTTCACACTAGGGGCGCCGCCATCATCATTGTCATCCTCAGTCTCGCTGGAGGAAGTGGTGTCGCTGCCACTCGAGATCTCCGCACAACACTCCAGGCGAGCTCCTAAAGCCCCGAAGAACTTCACGACGAGTGTGTCGGGTCCGTCCAGCCTGAAATGGAGAAGCTGCCCTTGACCCAAACAGCGGGCACGGACAAAGGACTTCCACCCCCGTGTGAAGTATAAGATGCCGTTGGTGGAAGCCTCGATGGCCACCCATACCGAGCCATTGCAGCAACCGTCGACGCGTAGCCACAAGCCCCGCAAGTCGACGCCTTCCATCTCCCTGGCGAAAGGGCGGGGAAGCCGCAGCTAGCTCCACAGATGCTCACGCAGTTCCATGACAAACTCGCATGCCGTGTCCACCGTGTGACCTTCTACCAGGGGCTGGACGGCCGGAGATGGGACGACTGGCACGCCACCGCGGCCACCCCGTCCCCGGCCGCTGCGCCTTCCGTGACCATGGCTCGCGCCACCTCCTCTGGCGCTGGAGCCACCTTCCACGGCAGGGACTGAAGCGCCGGCATGATCCCGAAGAGAAGCCCTCGTGGTGACAGCGGACGCTTGAGTTTGCCCCTTCCTCTCACCATGGTAGCTGCAGGCACAAAGGGGAGAGGGAGAAAGAAGAAGACGGTGGAGGGCTGCGGATGGAAGGAGATGAATGAGCATCGCCCCTCCTCGTGGCCCCCCTCTTTATAGAGAAGCCGCGGGGTTGGCTCTTCATCATCTTCGGGCGGCCGCCCATGACCTCCAATCCCACGTTCTACGCTTGAGCCGGGCGCGTTACCCTAGCAACCACCCACAATCACCAATTCCGCGCCCTGCGCCCCCTGGCCCGGCGCATGACTCCAACAGCCGCCCCTCTCCGCTAATCCGCTGCTCTGCATGCATGCATGTAGACGCGCGTGACGGAGGAGGCACGGAAAAAGGAGAAGTAAAGACATGTGTGGCAGTTACCCCTTGCCACGCGTGAGGGTGCCCCCATTTCGGATTGAGTCAACAGCACTCCGCGCGCGAGCCTTCTGCCCGACGGCGGAGCTTGCCGGGAGGCAACTAAGAGTACACCCAAGACCAGATTAATGAAGAAGCAAAGAAGATCTCAAAAGTTGCCATCATAGCAAAAATTGCCACGGCCGTTTCTCGCCGCATGACTGTGCATTGTTTGGGCCTAGCCCAATGACGCTTCGGACGCGCGTATGGCCCAGGCCCGGGGGCTCCTGTCGGTGTATAAAACATGGGTATTTTATACCCTGACTTATGCATAGACAGTAGCAGTCTCCTTGCTGGCCTAGCCTTGCCGGAAACCGCCAGGGCTGATATTCAAGATGCAATTACAGAATCTCAAGACAAAGTATCAGCAAAATGCTGGAGATGAAGACATCCTTTGCCGGCAAGCCCGACCCGGCAAGATGAAGACCCCGGCAAGCTCCACGCCGGCAAGCCCTTCTCCTACATCTCATCAGTGCTCCACCTCACCGAGCGGCTAGTCACTAATCAGTGAGGTGTGGACCGCGCAGGCTGGTTGGTGAGGCTTGTCGGGCACGTGTCAGCACGCCGAAAGGAGGATTTGCCTTTAATGACACCCGTCCAGAAGGCGTGTCCAAATAATATGAGGTAGCTGGGCAAGCAGTGCAGGAAGCTTGCCGGGGCTGCCCCTCTACCCGACACCTAATGGCGCATTTAATGCTTTTGTCCTAAACCGGCAGAGTTAGGTATGATAGCATTGTTTGCCATCTAATCAATCTATAATGACTGTTTTAGCACTGTGGTAACCCCTTGAGCTATAAAAGGAGGCCCAAGGCAACAGTTTAGAGGATTCAGACCCTATAGCAAATACGAGCACCTCTCGCGTAGCTGCCCCTCTCGGCGCCTTGCCGGGAGAAGAGCTCCTTGTACTGTGCTTCTATTCCATTAACATGCCCAAGAGCAGGAGTAGGGTTTTATTCTTCTCAGCGGCCTGAACCTGGGTAAAATCCCTAGCATCATCCATTGTTCATGCTCTTCGTGCACGTCGATCTCCCCCGCCGAATCACAAGGGGCTGCATGGCCCCATAGATGGTCACACGCTGCGACAAAGGCCTTTGGGAAGAATTAATGATGTTCTTATTCTTGCAAATAGGAACTATGTGCCCATAGATTTTATTGTTCTTGATATTGATTGCAATCCGTCTTGTCCAATTATACTTGGTAGACCGTTTTTACGCACTATAGGTGCCGTGATTGATATGAAAGAAGGCAATATTAAATTTCAATTTCCACTAAGGAAGGGTATGGAACACTTCCCTAGAACAAGAATTAGGCCACATATGAATCAATCATGAGGGCATCCTATGGATCAAAAACTAAAGATGACAATACTTGAATCTATGCATTATGCCTAGCTAGGGGCATAAAACGATAGCGCTTGTTGGGAGGCAACCCAATGAATAAAATTTATTTTTGCCTTTTTCTTTCTGTTCTTGAGTGTTTGCACAATTATTCCTCTGTTATGATTGTGATTTTTATGTTTTAATTAGTGTTTGTGCCAAGTGAAGCCTTTAGGATCATGTTGGGTGATAGTTGATTTGATCCTGTTGAAAAACAGAAACTTTTGCGTCCAGTAGTAGAATTTTGTAAAATCACAGAAGCGACAAAAAATTCTGAATTTTTCACACAGGATTGATATACAAATTGCCAACGTTTTACTAATTTTTCAGAATTTTTGGAGTTACAGAAGTATGGTTAGAGTTTAGATTACTACAGACTATTCTGTTTTTGACAGATTCTGTTTTCGTTGCATTGTGTGCTTATTTTGATGAATCTATGGATTGTATCGGGGGGTATAAGCCATGGTAAAGTTGGAATACAGTAGGTATAATGCAATAATAAAATATGAATGGGTTTGCAACAGTACTTATAGTGGTGATTTGCTTTATTATACTAATGGATCTCACGAAGGTTTTGTTAAGTTTTGTGTGATTGAAGTTTTCAAGTTTTGGGTGAGATCACGATGGATGAAGGAATAAGGAGTGTCAAGAGCCTAAGCTTGGGGATGCCCCATGGCACCCCAAGTTAATATTCAAAGAGAACCAATCAACTAAGCTTGGGGATGCCCCGGAAGGCATCCCCTCTTTCTTCTAACGACCATCGGTATTTTACTTGGAGCTATATTTTTATTCGTCACATATCATGAGTTTTGGGGGGGGGGGGGGGGGGGGGGGGGGGGGGGGGGGGGGGGGGGGGGGGGGGGGGGGGGGGGGGGGGGGGGGGGGGGGGGGGGGGGGGGGGGGGGGGGGGGGGGGGGGGGGGGGGGGGGGGGGGGGGGGGGGGGGGGGGGGGGGGGGGGGGGGGGGGGGGGGGGGGGGGGGGGGGGGGGGGGGGGGGGGGGGGGGGGGGGGGGGGGGGGGGGGGGGGGGGGGGGGGGGGGGGGGGGGGGGGGGGGGGGGGGGGGGGGGGGGGGGGGGGGGGGGGGGGGGGGGGGGGGGGGGGGGGGGGGGGGGGGGGGGGGGGGGGGGGGGGGGGGGGGGGGGGGGGGGGGGGGGGGGGGGGGGGGGGGGGGGGGGGGGGGGGGGGGGGGGGGGGGGGGGGGGGGGGGGGGGGGGGGGGGGGGGGGGGGGGGGGGGGGGGGGGGGGGGGGGGGGGGGGGGGGGGGGGGGGGGGGGGGGGGGGGGGGGGGGGGGGGGGGGGGGGGGGGGGGGGGGGGGGGGGGGGGGGGGGGGGGGGGGGGGGGGGGGATTTCCGTGCCGTCCTAAGCAAATTTGTATGTGCCAACTCTAATTTTTCAAAATGAATTTCCTTTTTGTGTGCCCGTACCGCTCATGAAGCGGCAGGGGGTGGCCAATATTTTTCATGCTAGATGTGTTATTCTCAAGGTGAGTGTTTATTCACTTGTCATTATACGAGAGTATGGCGATAATAGGGATGCCCAGTCTCGAAATGAAAAAGAAATTTACTTTATGTTGTCAAATAATAAATTCCTTGGAAAGTGTTGGTATGGACGGTACCCGTGGATACGGCTAGCCGTGGAGTGTGAAAGTATGGTGGAAAAAGGAATAAACTTTATTTTCTGTTTGGGAACCGCCTATGACATATCTAGCATGGAAAGTGTTGGGAACTACTCGGTCGTTTTCGTTGACGGGAAAAGCATGCCTCTCAAAAAAAAAATCTCAATTTTTGCTTTGAGCTCTGGCACCTCTACAGATCCCTACTTCCCTCTGCGAAGGGCCTATCTATTTACTTTATGCAATTTTTATTTTTATTTGAGTCTCATCTTCTCTTATAAAGCACCAACTAGGGAGCACTATGATCATACTTGGGCATTGGATGTAGCTAATATTAGAGTGTGTTTCATGAATGGATTAATGATTGAGCATGATGGGCTAGGGATAACTTTCTTTAGTGTTGATATTTTGAAAGACATGGTTGCTTGTTGATATGCTTGAGTATTGAAATTATCATGTCAAATATAGACTATTGCTTTGAACCATCTAAAAGTACAAATGTCCATGCTACAAGAGAAAAGAATATGCGATGAACATGTTAGGCAGCATTCCACATCAAAAATTCTGTTTTTATCATTTACCTACTCGAGGATGAGCAGGAGTTAAGCTTGGGGATGCTGATACATCTCCAACGTATCTATAATTTTTGATTGTTCCATGCTGTTATATTATCATTCTTGGATGTTTTACAATCATTTTATAGCAAATTTATATCAATTTTTGGGACTAACCTATTGACATAGTGCCCAGTGCCAGTTGCTGTTTTTTGCTTGTTTTTTACTTTACAGAATATCAGTACCAAACGGAGTCCAAACACAGTGAAACTTTTTGGAGATTTTTTTGGACCAGAAGACAACTTGGGAGCCAAGGAAGTGGACGAGGGAAGGCCCGTGGGGACCACAACCCACCTGGGCACGCCAGGAGGCCTAGGCGCGCCCTGATGGGTTGTGGGGCCCACGTTGCTCCATTGCACCGCCTCTCAGCTCTATAAATTCCCAAATATTCCAGAAACCCTAGAAGAGGAGACAAAACACAATTCCAACCGCCGCAAGTTCCAGAACCACAAGATCCAATCTACACCATCACGGAGGGGTTCATCATCCTCATTGGTGCCTCTCCGATGATGCGTGAGTAGTCCACCATAGACCTAAGGGTTCGTAGGCAGTAGCTAGATGGCTTCCTCTCTCTTTTTGCTTCTCAATACAATGGTCTCTTGGAGATCTATTTGATGTAACTCTTTTTGTGGTGTGTTTGTTGGGATCCGATGAACTTTGAGTTTATGATTAGATTTATATCCATGAATATTATTTGAGTTTTGTTTGATCTCTTATATGCATGATTATTTATAGCCTCATATTTCTTCTTAGAATCTTTGTTTTAGTTAGGCCAACTAGATCAATTTTTCTTGCCATGGGAAGAGGTGCTTTGTGATGGGTTCGATCTTGCGGTGTCCTCTCCCAGTGACAGAAGGGGCAGCGAGGCACGCATGTATCATTGCTATTAAGGATAACAAGATGGGGTATATTCCTACATGAATAGATCCTGTCTACATCACGTCATTGTTCTTATTGCATTACTCCGTTTCTCCATGAACTTAATACACTAGATGCATGCTGGATAGCGGTCGATGTGTGGAGTAATAGTAGTAGATGCAGGCAGGAGTCGGTCTACTAATCTTGGACGTGATGCCTATATATTGATCATTGCCTTGGATATCGTCATAATTATTCGATCTTCTATCAATTGCCCAACAGTAATTTGTCTACCCACCGTATTGCTATTTTTCTCGAGAAAAGCCACTAGTGAAATCTACGGCCCCTGGGTCTATCTTTTATCATAATTGATTTCCGATCTATTTTTATTCGCGTTTGTTTTCAGATCTAGTATTCTAAAAACCCAAAAATACCTTGCTGCACTTTTTCTTTATTTATTTTATTTTACGTTTTATCGAGATCTATTTATCCAAACTCATACAAAACAATCTATCTTTTTACCGAGGAGGGATTGACAACCCCTCTTACGCGTTGGGTTGCGAGGATTTGTTCTTTGTGTGCAGGTACTGTTTACATAGTGTTGCTTGGTTCTCCTACTGAATTGATACCTTGGTTTCATAACTGAGGAAAATACCTACCATAGCTGTACTGCATCATCCCTTCCTCTTTGGGGAAATACCGACGCAGTCTCAAGCCGCATCAAGGCTATCTCTACATCTTTTACATTAAGGTGCCAATCTCGTGGCTCCAGTCATCATGCCGTGACATGCAGGCCACTTAACATTACAACATATAACCATCTCATACATAAACTCATTATCATGACGAAGGCTATACCACATCATATGCAATCTGCAAAACCAAGTTAGACATCCTCTAATAGGTTTGGCAAATTTTAATTACTTGGCTGCTAGGGTTTCCGGATAACACTAACTACCTACGTGCACAATCAAGGTGATAATTCTTGTTGTAGATTAACTTTTGGGGTGTGTGAAACAAGAGACTTAATTAAAAAATCTCTAGCCCCACACTAAACTTCGTCAAATACGCATGACCCTCTAGAAGATCGTTCATCTTCATCGCCCTCTCGTGTACGCAACGGTTCACTATTCTTAACTATGATGAAGCCCAAAGAACTGTTAGCAGATCGTTGACAGCCATAGCTGAACGATTGTTAGAACTTTGTACAAAGCTACATCATGCTGTCAATGAACTGAACTGAAGCAACACTCAAGGGAAGCATAGCAATAGCATCAAACCCTCACATCCACATGTGATCTAGATCGAAACATGTATCTACTCATAGAACCGCTCATGATGCCACTGTTGGGAAACATAGTAGAAAAAAATTGCCCTACGATCACCCAGGAACAATGTGAAGATGCATACAAGGTATGGATCAATGATCATTACCGACTTCAGAGTGCGGCGGAAGTAGAAGAGTCATACTTTGAGTCCCTCGTACCGCCCCTGCTACTTGTAGACTGCGTTGGTATTTCCCCGAAGAGGAGAGGATGATGCAGTATAGTAGAGATAAGTATTTCCCTCAGTTAAGAACCAAGGTTATCAATCCAGTAAGAGAACCACACAAAATCCTTTAGCAGCACCTACACACACAAAAGCAAACACTTGCACCCAACGCAAATAAGAGGGTTGTCAATCCTCTTAGCGGTTATTTGCAAGGATTAATTCTGATGGTGATAGATAGATAAACTAAAATACTAAATAAAATAAAAGTAAACAAATTGCAGCAAGGTATTTTTGGATTTTAATATATGATAAAAGTAGACCCGGGGGCCATAGTTTTCACTAGAGGCTTCTCTCTCGAACACATAGCATACGGTGGGTAAACAAATTACTGTTGGGCAATTGATAGAAAGGCAAATAATTTTGATGGATTCATGGCAATGATCATGTATATAGGCATCACGTCCAAGACAAGTAGACCGACTCCTGCCTGCATCTACTACTATTACTCCACCCATCGAGCGCTATCCAGCATGCATCTAGGGTATTAAGTATAAAACAGAGTAACGCCTTAAGCAAGATGGATGATGTAGACAAAGTAAACTCAAGCAATATGATTAAACCCAATCTTTTTATCCTTAATGGCAATAATAGAAATACATGTCATGTCCCTTTCTGTCACTGGGATCGAGCACCACAAGATTGAACCCATCACAAAGCACCTCTCCCATTGCAAGATAAACCAATCTAGTTGGCCAAACCAAATCGATATATCGGAGAGAAATACAAAGCTATAACAATCATGCATAAAAGAGTTTAGAGAAGACTCAAATATTTCTCATGAATAATCTGATCATAAACTCACAATTCATCAGATCCCAACAAACACACCGCAAAAGAAGATTACATCGGATAGAACTCCAAGAACATTGAGGAGAACATGGTATTGGAAATCAAAGAGAGAGAAGAAGCCATCTATCTACTAGCTATGGACCCGTAGGTCTATGTAAACTACTCACACATCATCGGAAGGGCATCAAGGTTGATGAAGAAGCCATCCATGATCGATCCCCCCTCTGGCAGAGTACCGGAAAATGCCTCTAGATGGGATCATGGAAGAACAGAGGCTTGCGGCAGTGGAAAGGTTTTCTCTTCTGTCTCTCTAGTATATTGGGAATATTTGGGAATTTATAGCGCTGGAATTAGGTTAAGATGTGCCACGAGGGGCCCACAAGCCTGGGAGGCACGCCCTACCCCCCAGGGCGCGCCTCCCGAGCTTGTCGCTCCCTCGTGGCTCGTCTGGTCTTCTCCCGATGCTTCGAGGGTCCCTTCTGGTCCATAAAAATTAATCCAATTTTTTTCTTCATTTGGACTTCGTTTGATAATGATTTTCTAAAAAGGCAAAAACAAGCAAAAAACAGCAACTGGCACTGGGCACTGGGTTAATAGGTTAGTCCCAAAAATGATATATAATGGCATATAATTGCATAATAAACATCCAAGATTGATACTATAATAGCATGGAACTATCAAAAATTATAGATACATTGGAGACGTATCACGCACCAACGATCCCTCAAACGGAAGATCGAAACTACGACCTCTCTACTTGGTTGCAAGCGTACGGTCTTCATGATCCAGCAGTGCTTCGCCATCCAGAACTAATCGTCATCAGAGAATTAGAGGGAGGAGATTAGAACCACACTGGGCTTCATTATGAGGATTAGATGATCTAGGTCAAGCTCTAATTGATCAACTAGGATCAACTAGAACTAGAACTAGAGGAGGCTCCAAAACTTGTGTGTCAAAAGTGCCTAAAGCCTCTAGTATATATAGGTTGGAGGGAGGGAAGAGGGGGCGCCACAAGTGGAAGGAAAGCTCCCCCTTTGGCCGGCCAAGGAGGGGAGGAATCCCCCTCCAATTCGGCCTCCCCTTCCTTCTACATGGAGGAAGGGGGCGCCTCCACCTATTTGGGCCCAAGTGGCCCAAGTAGCTCTCCACCTCTTGGCCTTTTATGGCCCGTTGATATTAAATTAAATATAAAAGCCTCCTAACAATTACTAGGCCTTTTATTATTAATTTAACACCACCGAAAGCATTTTCCACCTGTATATTCTTTATCGGTAATACCCGGTATTGCCCGATAAACTCCGAAACCCTTCCGGTGACCCCAAAATGCTTTTGGTACCTCTCAGAACTATTCTGAATATTAATGAAACAAATCCACAAATAACTCATTGATACTCTCATCATACTAACACTCAGCAAATCTTGATTACCTTGAGCTTGTGACCCCGTTGGTTTGGTAAATCATTGACATGAACGAAACTCCTTCGTTCAATGACCGATAGCGGAATCGTGGACATCCATATCGATCCCTATGGTTACACGAATGACATTTGAGTGAACCTTTAGTTATCATGTGATGTTACCTTTGCTTCATGATACTTTACAAAACCCGAGATGCATCGGTATCCTCCTGAGTCATTCACATGCTCACTATACCGTCATCCTCATTATCGGTTTTTTTCTTTCTCGTTGAAGTGTTCTGGCATCCCCGTGACATAGTCACCTGTGTCTGGCCAGACGATGATGGATGACATCACACCGAGAGGGCCCTAAGAATATATCTCCATTGTAGGAGGACCAAATCCCACTCTCGAGTTATCTAGTCCCTTGTCAAACTTTTCGATGAACCTGTAAGTTGTCGTTATGATCACCTAGTTACAGATGACATTTGAACAACCCCAAAGTCCATCGTATGGTAGGAAGTGACTACGATACTCTCATGGTTTGAGGAACTAGAAATACATGTTAACACTCCATGTTATAACAATTGATTTCAGATGATATTATCTCAAAGTATAACAAACAAGTTTGGGTCGATTCAATATGATCGTTCTTCTAACTTCATACTCTCAATGTTGTTTAGGACTATCATTACACTTAACGATATCCTAAGATCTGGAAAACATGATCAGCAACAACACTTGAGCCAGTCTTAGATGCAAGACTAGGAACCTATTCTTTACCGTATATCATTCCACACGTGTATATGAGTTTTCCACTGAATCGCATATTTCAAGATCATAGCAGTTATTGCATGAAATATAAACCCTTAATTATGAACATGGAAATATAATAATACATTGCCTCTAGGGAATATTTCCAACAGAACATTGTAATAGAGAGTCTAATATGGTAGCGCATGTGCTAGCTCAGGAAGGGCGTGATAATCCTCCTTCCTTATGGTTGGATTCGCCCCCTGATTTTATTGCTAGATTTTTAGTGGAGGATGTAAGTGTTATTGAGATTAATAAAGCTAGCCATGAAGGTCTTCCCATAAACAAGAGAGGAATAAATGATAAGATGGTTCATGCATCTTTGCAAAATCTCTCAACAAAATCCAGTTCCTTTTTGTTGCTTATTTATCATGAGATATCTAGAGGTAAGCTTCTCTCATATGCTTGTTAAATAATTGGAACAACAAAATTCTTGCTTTGCAATGCTTAATTACTAATCAAGCTTTTAAATTACTTATGTGCAAATTACCCTAGTGCTACTCGTGGAGTTCCCTTTTTGTATTAAATGTTTGATCATGTAGCAAAATTGGGACAAAGCAGTTATTTCTTGTCATACTCAAGCCTGTAAGTTCTTATGCTTTCATGTTCTTATATGTAAAAATGCTTAGTTCTGTGTTAACGTGCTTAAAAAAATTATATGTGAATTGCACAAGGTACCATTTCTATCTGCACACCGATAAGATACTTTGTTCACAATGGTGATCAAAGCTTTGTCGATGATGCGCTGAGGTACATACTTAGTACATATGTGATAGCAAAAAAGCCTACATACTCTACAATTTATCCCTTTCTAGTCTAGAAATGCAACATGTTAAGTTGCCAAGAATCAAAGCTTGGTTGATGTGTTGGGAACATAATTTTCCATTTACAGTATTTTTTTCAATACATGAACTATATTCTGTGCGTCACATATAAAGCTTCAACTCAGAACATTTTTTTTGTTATGATTGTAGGAAAGTTCTTGATGAAACTTGGACTCTGGTTGTGCTTGGTCACTTGGTGCAAAGGTTATGTTGCCGTGTCATTGCAGTTCTTCTTTCTAAATCGCATGTCACTGCGATTCTTCTCTTGATGTTTTACTCTACATTTCCTTGCTCAAACTACAATGTTGTACTTGATTGGTGATGTTCTATATATTACTAAGTATATGTCCTCTATTCCAATTATGTGATTCAATGAAACTAATAAAATAATTTATTGATCAGAGTGAAAGTTAATGAGATTTAAAAGTGCAGGTGCATGTGATCAGAACAGTTATCCATGATTTAACATACGTTGACTTTGTACTCACCTCTATGACCATCCTTACCATTAGTGTGAAAGATTGAATTTTGTATATGGGACTACCCCTTTGTGCCAAATAAGCATAGTCGAGGAAGGGATTGATGGGAAAGGGAATTAGGAACGGGGGGAGTAATTAGGTGAATGGGAAGGGTTCGCCTGGTCCCCTCCCATCCCGTATCCCTTCAGGGCTAGAAAAACTCTACTACCAAACAAGGCCTTGTTGGGTCGGACCCTGCTGTGAGATCGTCGTGCTATTGTTGGCGCTTCTAGTCCCATCAGTATGTTGAGTAGCTCCTCTATACATTATCATTCCTATAGTAAAGTACCCACATGGGAGACCCCTCTACTATGCAAAATCCCGATCACTCTCACTCCCAGAGCCATATGGCCTTTTGAGCATAATATCATGTCCACTAATCATACACACTGCACACTAGTGCCTTGTTATTCACTCAAATATTGAGTTCGATATGACTCATCTTCTATGCATTGATACTTCTATGCTTCTCATGGCTATGCTGCGGTCTTCATGGCCCCTTATTTTCATAGGTATTTTAGTACATAAGACTTTAAAAAATATTCTTTGTTTATATAGTACATTTATTCCACAACACTAGCAGGTTAGCAGCTCAATAGGCGCAAGTAGTTTGATACATGTTGTTTTTTAGAGCATCAGGAGGGGGGAGCCCTCCCGGTTCCACATTTTATATATGAAATCATAAAAAAAAGGTTCATAAAACACGTAAAAGATCCTTATGGAGTTACCCACAGCAAAGTAAAAACAAACTGGGAAGCAGCCGATCACCGCAGAATCTAAAACCCAAATTTCGCTCAAAACAGGGGAGCAAAAAAAGGGGGAGAGTAAACATTTTATTCCCTATTGCAAGCAACTATCATCTTCAACAGGTAGCTTCCAGGTGTAGAGCTAGATCTTCGCTCACTCCTGCCTTGAGCTTGGTCTTCTTTAGAGGGGAGTGCGCCGAGGACGGCGGCAGTTCCAGTGGCATGGACAGGCTGAGAGTGGATGGCTTCTTGCTCCTAGCAGTAGGGGGTGGGCTCCTCAGCAGCCTAGGCTCACCTAGTGAGAGCTTAGTCAGTACTCCAGTTGCGTCCAGGTCTGTTAGCCCATAGGCAGCCGGAAGGGGGCTTGAAGTAGCAATGAGACCCATTGGATGAAGGCATCTATCCTAGGTAGGTATTCCTCCTTGAAAAGGATCTTCCATTTCCCGATCATTGAGAGGATTTGCCTCCAAACCTATTTAACATCAGACCAGATAGCATTTTTAAACATATGCTCATTCCTAGTTTTCCAGATGCCCCACAGAATGCAAGCACATATGGAATTTAAAGCACAGTGTTTTTTGCTAGCAAGCCAAAACCTAGCTACAGACAGATAATCATGACCAATAGGGATATCAAAGAAAGTAGAGACATCTTTCCAGATATTTTTAGCAACCACGTAGCTGAAAAAGAGGTGATCAATAGTCTCAGATTTAGCACAAAATTCACAGATCAAAGGTTTCCCCATATTCCTTTTTTCTAAATTATCTCTAGTCATCAGCTTGTTGTGAGCCAGTAACCAGAGGAAAATCTGGACTCTAGGGGGGGGAGACCATAGACTAGACAGAGGGGGTGTAAATAGGCTAAACCCCTCAGAAATTGATGATACTATATAAGGAGCTAGTTGTATACACACCTTTAGAGTCATATTGCCAGATTAATGCATCATCTTCCCCAGTGTAAGCGACACAATGGAGGATTTTCTCAATGCACATCCAGGACTCAAGCTGCTTTTCAAAGAAAGTTCTTTTAAAAGACAACCAAATAGTATCACCATCCCACACCTCAGATAGGGTGACATAGTGTTGGTCACTGATAATGTAGATAGGCCAAAACTGCACTGAGAGAGGGGAAGTACCAAATCAAATATCTTCCCAGCAGTTAATCTTCCTCCCATTGCCTACATGCCATCTGTAACCAAATTCCAGGGCTTTGCAGGCCTAGAAGACCCCTTGCCAGAATTTAGAAGGGTTAGGGATTTTACTAGCAAAAATGTTGGGGGATTTCTTGATATATTTCGTATCAACAATGGTCCTCCATATTTTTCCCTCATCTTTAATATACCTTTTGACCCAATTTCCTAGAAAGCATAAATTAACATCCTTGAGGTTGGGAACTCCCAAACCTCCATGCTTTTTCTTCATACAAACTAGGTGCCAATTGGCCAAGTGTAATTTTCTATTTCCCTCAAAGTCATTACACATGCAATGGGCTAACTAAGTGTTTATCATATCAAGTGCCCATTCAGGGAATTTGAAGAAGGAGAGTAGGTAAACTAGAATGCTAGTGAGACATGCTTTGATTAGAGTGAATCTAGTAGAGTAGGACAGGAGCTTGCCCCTCCAGCCTGCCATTCTTTTAAGGATTTTGTCTATGATAGCTTGAATGTCCTCCCACCTTAGCTTATCATAGTGGAGTGGGATCCCAAGATATTTGATAGGTAGTTTTCCTATTATGCAACCAAAAATGGCAACAAAAACTGTAGATTTGGTTGCATCCATACCCAGAGTGATAAGTTCACTCTTTGCATAGTTGATTCTCATGCCTGAGACCTGCTCAAAGCAATACAAAACCTCTTTCACATTGTTCACTTTCTCAGGGTTATCTTCTAAGAAGAGGATGGTGTCATCTGCTTATTGGAGGCAAATGACATCACCTAGAAGGAAATCAGGGCAAAGCCCACTAATCAGATCATTTTGAGCTGCTTTATAGAGCATCCTAGTAAGAACATCTACTATCAGATTGAAAATCAAGGGGGAGATAGGGTACCCCTGCCTTAGGCCCTTCCCTATGACAAAGAAGTTGCCTTCTACTCCATTAGCTTTAACCCCAGCAGAGCCTCCATGAGTAATGCGCTTGATCCATTGAATCCATTTAGGACAGAAGTTTCTTCTAGAGAGAACCTCAAGAAGGAATTCTAGGTCCACCTTGTCAAAGGCTTTTTCATAGTCTAATTTAAGGACACTACCAGTAGTCTTAGAGCTATGCACAGAGTGCAAGATCTCATGTGCAGCTACAACACTCTCTAATATGTACCTTCCTTTAAAGAATGCAGTTTGGTTACTAGAGGTAAGCAGATGCATGAGTCTAGCCTGCCAATTAGTGAGTACTTTGGTGAGAATTTTAAAATTACAATTAAGAAGGCTGATAGGCCTAAATTTCTTCATAGTAGTAGCATCCTTTTCCTTAGGAACAAGGGAGAGAATAGCAAAATTCAGCCTCATCCAAGAGGGCCATAAGGTCTTTCTTAACTACCTCCCAAAACTCTTGGTAAAACATAAAGGAAAACCCATCAGGGCCTAGAGCTCCATCAGAGTAGGAGCCAAAAATTGCTTCCTTAACTTCCTCTTCAATGAAAGGGGACTGGAGCATGTCATTATCCTTTTCTAAAACTTTATCAGCCTCATCAAAGAAGTCATGCTCGAGGGAGAAGATTTTGCTATCCTCTTTTTTGAAGAGATCTTTATAGAAATTGGTTGCTACCTCTGGGATATCTTCAGTGTCAGTCACCAGCACCCCTGCTGGGCTTTCCAAAGAATGAATGAAAGTCTTCCTTCTTCTTTGATTAGTAACATCATGGAAGTATCTTGTACTTTTGTCACCCTCTAATATCTCTCTATCTCTAGCTCTTTGTATGGCCTTAGTTTCCTCAGCCAGCCAAATCTTTTGCAAATCCCTATGGACATCATTCATCCTAGCAATCTCATCATCTGAGAGAGTACTAGATTCAGATTTGACATCAAGAGCATCAAACTCCAGGATGAGCGTGGCTTTAGCTTCCCTAAGCTCTGCCCCTATGTTTTTACTCCATCCTTTGGCAAATTTTCTAAGCCTCCTAGTCTTCTCCTGCCAAAGGTCTAGGGGGGAGGTGCTTTTAACAGGTGCACTCCAGTTCTTGGCTGCTAGCTCCTTAAAGCCCTCTATTAGGAGCCACCATTTTCAAACTTAAAACTAGAAGATTTAGGGACAGGGTTAATCCCTGAATCCCAAAGCAGGGGAGTGTGGTCACTACAAACCCTAGGAAGGGCTTGGGTGGAATTGAGAGGAAAAACCTCATCCAATTCAGTGGTACAGAAAATCCTATCTATAGTGGACATAGCTATGTTGTCCTGGTTGTTAGACCAGGTAAATTGCCTGCCAGACATCTTAATTTCTAACAGGCTCCAAATTTCTATCCAAGCATTAAATTTATCACACCATTTTTGGTCCAGTTTACCATTGTTCTTATCACTTTGATATCTAGTGAGATTAAAATCACCCCCAAAATTAAGGTAGGTGTGTCAATATGTAGGAACAAAGAGTGAAATTCTAAGATGAAATCATCTTTTCCTTCCTCATAAGGAGAACCATAGACATCAATTACCCTAATCTTTTTCTAAGTGGTCTTAAAAATGAGAGTACAGGACACAGAGAAGTTCTTAGAGTCCCACTCAAGGACATCAAAGGTATCTAGGTCTACTCCCATCAAAATGCCTCCTGCAGAACCAACTGCAGGGAGATGATGCCATTCAAAAACCCTATTGCCACTAGTAGATTTTAGATAGGCAGGAGAAAGCTCTTCTTTCTTAGTCTCTTGGAAAGCAATAATATCTTCTTTGGTTTTACTTAGTGTATCAATAATGTCAGTTTTTTCCCCAAAGGTGGTGATCCTCCTAATGTTCCACGAAAGGCATTTCATTTTGAAAGCTTTGTCTTGGGGTGCTTGCCCCGCCCATATTTAGAAACATGTGGCCACAAAACACTGTGGTCCAGTAACTCACTGTTGATCCCTTTTAACCCAGGAGGAGTATGGGGGGGGGCCTACAGTTATAATCATCATCTAGTAGGTCATCAGGGAGCTCAACATTTATGGTTGCAGAATCAGGGTTAACATCTACATTTTCTTCAATGCATCTAGGGTGCTTTGTAGCAGCAGTAGCATCAAAAGATCTATCTACAAAAGTGCAAGTAAATGAACTAGGGTGACAGCTACTGCTATCAATTGTACCAGCATTTCTAGAAGTATTATCAGTTACACTAAGGTGCTTTGCAGCAATAGCAGTGTTAAGGGCATCACTATTAGTACAACTAGGGTGCTTTGCAGTAGTAGTAGCATTAAAGGATTTAACTATAGATTTGCAAGTAAAAGGACTAGGGTGACAGCAGTTGCCATCATTGGTATCAGTAAAAAATAGGGACATTTATATCTTTTCTAGGATGAGTGTTATTAATTTCTATCCCAATCTGGTTAGCAATTTTCATAAAATTGGGATCACTGAAATGATCAAAGAAGTTGTTGATGATAGTACCTTTGAATGTCCTTGCCAAGGTTTTGCACAGCTTTACTATCCATGGCAATTTCCAGCATAGTTCTCTCCAATCTCTACTCTACCGCTTCTTCTTGTGGGAATGATTGGGCCCCAAGTGGGGTTCTTTGGAGGTAGCTGTTCGACAATTGGGATGGTGCTCACAGTCTCATCAGCCTGTTCATCAGACTCAGAGATTTCAGATTCAACAAGCTCCATTTCTCTTATTAGTGTGTAGCATTTTTCATTGGGGCTAGCTTCATCCATCTGCTGCAGAATTCTAGAGCTGCTTGCCTGTTGCTATGTTGAGACTGGCCTCTGGAGGTAGAGTTACCACTGAGTGAAGCATTGGCTAAGGTGTTGGGGTTCCCTAGTAGGACCAGAGTACCCTAGAGATGGATCTTCTCTTTGGGCATTTGCATCATCTTCAGGGTTAGTTTCATTCAGTGCCTCACCACCTAGTGGGATCTCTGGTGGAATCTCAACAGTAATCTTCACATTGTATAGATATTCTCCAATCCCAAAGAGTCTCTCTGTGGGAATCAGAGAGAAGTCTCTACATCTGATCATGATCCTAACTGTCTCAAATAGAGACCTAAAGTTCCCTTGCCAATCTACATCCAGCAAAGTGCCAAAAGCTAAAGCAAATTACTCAAGAACCCCCCAGTCAGTCCAGGTTGGGTCTAGGTTTTCCAGTCTCAGCCATACTTGTTGTAGCTCAGCAAAATATTCCCAATCACCTTTCCAAGCTTCTACCTTCATAGTGGCTCCCTCAATAGAAGGCAGCCCAAACATGGGGTATCAAGCTACCTGCTCTATAGGGATGTGTGGTGGGAACTTGACCAAATATGAACATTCATCTAGTTATTTAACTTGCCAGGGCTAGGTTGTTTTGTAGATTGCTGAGAAGTTCCTGGTGAGCTCCTCCTTTGAAACTGTGCCCGATTCAATGTACACTACTCCCACATTCTTCATCAGGCCCACATGCTGAGAGTTGACATCTGGTACATCTACTCCCTCCATTTTAGAATATAAGGTGTATTTGTTTTCGTGCAAGTCAACCATTTGAATGTTTGACCAAGATTATAGAATAAAATAACAACATCTGCAATACCTAATAGATTAAATATGAAACTATTTTTCATGATGGTTCAAATGATATACATTTCATATTGTGGATATTGATACATTTTTCTAAAAACTCGGTCAAACATGCACTCGTTTGACTTTTGAAAAAACAAATACACCTTATATAAAGGAACGGAGGGAGTATTTGATAGTAACCAAGACCAGTGGCTACACTACCTACATATCTTGCAATATTCCTTGGTTTTTTCTTGTTTGGACAGTCTTCTACTGTATGGGTTACCATCTTACAGATGAAGCAAAAAACTTTGCTTGGTGCACTTCTCTTTAACATGCTCGGGTTCACTACAATTACGACAGATTCCATCTACATATGGCTCATCAGATCTAACAGGGATGGGGGCTTTATCTTTTTGCTGGTTTTGTTCTGCCTGGTCAGTCCTCTGTCCCTCCTATTGTTCTGAGAATTATGATTAGAGCCTCTATTCCCAGTAGGTTCATTTACGCTGGATCCCACCCTCTGATTCTGTTGTCCTACAGCTTGCTGCAGTTGTTGTCCATTTTGCTGAGATCCCTGTCCTTGTTCAGCAACTGTCCCTTGAGGATTCTGGTTTTGCCCAAACCAAGTGGCTGGATTCCTCCACTGGTTATATTGTGGGGGTTCGAAAAACTGTCCAGGATATGCCCATGGTGGGGGTCCTTGGAATCCAAAGACAGGGGCATATTGCTGTGGAGGCCCAAATTGAGGATCAAAGCCAAGGGGTGGCCAGTTACCTTGCATGAGTGACTATCCAGGAGGTGGTGGAGGTCACTGGTGGTGGTGCTCATCAGATGTGGAATGGCTCTGATTGTTCCTTCCACACCCTTGGCCATGCCCTCGATTGTCAACCATGTCCAGGATCTCAACGAGGGTAGTCTTCTCTCCTTCCCAAGAGCTGCGAGTGAGGGATATGGTGGTGGCGGGGAGGAGCAATGGTGGAAGATCTGGGGTGATGGCAGGGAAGCAGTCGGTGGCAGAGAAGGCACGCGTGCAGACCAGGTCTTTGCAGATCTAGACACGAATGGAGGTGGGCGAAACCCTAGGCTCTCCTTGTCCCAATCCAAAGTGCAGGCAGTTGGCCAGATTAGAAAATCAATCTGTCCCCACCCCCAGTCAACCAGTCTGTGACGTGGCCATGGGGAGGCATGCCTCTTCTCCCTGACAGGTGGCCCATGATCGGCTCACCGGGGAGCTTGCTCGTCTGCCTTCTCACGCTGGCAGGTGGGCCATGAGCCTCTCTGCTTCGCTGGACCGCCATTGTTGGGGGCGCGACCGAAACCATTGGAGCTCGGTCCACCGGCGGGGTGGGGCCAAGGTCAGAAGAGCCGGCACAGACTCCATGCCCAGGCATGGGGAAGAGGGCACGGGGTCGACAGCGGCCTCCAGTCGCAGCATCATAGTTGAGGTGGGATTCGACGGCACGTTGGAGAGGGGAATCCATGAAATCCCAACCTCTCACTGCTGCCGAAGCTCCAGCGAGCCCCAGACTCGATGTAGAGGGGATCACTGTAGGGGTTGGTGCTCCCAGAATGCGGTCCATCGAGCTCACTGCACTGGATCTCGGGAGGACAGCTCTGCAAGCGCCTAGGAAATCACGTCGATACCGGGCGCCATGCGGCCACGCTCCTTGTCGTTGGAGTGCCCGGCGATTGCTATCACCAACTTCCCCCACACCTTCTCCACCACGCGCGCTCTCGCGGTATGGTCTCGCGCCTTCTCCGGTACACCTCCTTCCCCCGAGCATCTCCTGAATCCCCACGCGAGGCCATGGGGCACCGAGAGAGCTCGAAGCGGTGGCGATGGAGGGTAGATGCGGGTCATGCTCGCGATAGCGGTGGCGGAGGTGAAGGTGGGCGGTGGTGGAGGGGGCGAATTCCGGTGAGGTGGTGGCGGAGGGCGAGGTTGGGACTAGGGGCGAACATAAGGGATGGATCCTCAACGTTGCTCCTTCGCGGCCTTGCACCAGAGTAGATACATGTTGTCATATTGATGAAGAACACCTATTTTTCAGTAAAATAGAGGCCATACCCACGTCAGGGTGGGCATAAAAACCGACAAACCGAACCAAAGCCGAAACCAATTTTTTTTTGTTTTTTCACTTTACTGTAGAACTCAGTTTTCACATGTGCTAACTGAATTGAATTTGTTCGGTTCGGTATTATATTGTTAACCAAAGCAAAAAACCGAACCAATCTGAACCTATAATGCAAAATTGCTTCTCCCAGCGTGCAAGTCGACCTGAGACCTCCTATATGACGAATTTTCCGTCAAATCGGACGGCGACGCACAGGCTCCGCTCACAACTGGACCGGCCCACCGGGGGCGAAACCATTTGTTTTCTGTAACGAGCGACGTAAAAATAACAGAGATCTCGTTACCTCGCAATGGAGGCGCGTGCTGCTAGACGACACAAGAGCTGACGGCTGCTAGTGATTAGAGATAACCCGAAGGATATAAGAACACACAACAAAGTTCATATATGAAAAAGGTTTTGTAACGAAACATTTCTTGTAAAAAATTTGAACAGTTTTGAAATGCCGCATATTTCTTTACAAGTGCAAATAATTTATGAAATTCCAAATATTTTTGAAAAATGTGATTTTTTTAAATTCCAAAACATTTTCAAAAAATGTGAAGAGCTTTTGGAATTCCGAATATTTTTTGACAAATGTGAACAATTTTTAAATCCCGAACAGTTTAAAAAAAATGTGAACAACATTTGAAAATGCAAAAAAAAATGGAGACCATGAAACATTATTTAAAAACATTTTTTTGAAAATACAAACATTTTTTGAAAACATGAACTTTTTAAAAAATGGAAACAATTTATAAAACTCCAATTTTTTTTTTGGAAAACGCTACTCCATCTGATACAAAATAAGTGTCATGGTTTTGAACTAAGGTTGTGCTAAGGTTAGTTTGTGACACTAAATTTGGATAGAAGGGAGTGCATTTCTTGGATATGTGAACATGTTTTGAAAGCGGGGACTTTTTTTTTGAAATCCTAAATATTTTTCAATTGAAAACATGAACAAAATAACTTCTAAACAATAATTAAAATTCCCAAACATTTTACGAACAAATTGAAAACATGATTTTTTTAAGTTTTGAACAAAATTTTAAAAACATGAACATTTTTTGAAAATAATAACTATTTTTGAAATTCATGGTTTTTTCTAGTTTATGAACAAAATTTGTAAAAATGAACATTTTTTGATAAAAACTTGAACTTAATACTATAAATTTGAAAAAAGAAACAATCAAAAAAGGAAAAAATGGAAAATGAAGAAAAAAATCCAAAGAATCCCGAGAGCCAGTAAAAGAAATAAAAAACAAGTTCAGGAAATCTTCTAGAACGGGTTGTCTCGCTGTGGTGTAGTGGGCCGACACAAATTCTCACGCTAGCTACACAATTTGATGAAGTGAGCGTCATATAAGTTTCTTCGAGAGCAACTAATTAAGGGTTCTGAGCGAACCACTTGACCGAATGCAGACCGGAAGTTAAGCAAATTATTTTAAGGATTTTTTTCTCAACTTTCTGCAAACGATCATATTCGTAGTGTGTTGGTATTTGCCTTAAAGATGATCATCCCCATTGCTTTCTTTGGTGACACACAAGCCGTTTGCTTGAGCATGTGAACGGACTATGAGATTATTTTTGTGATGCTCTCCTTTCCTCATCTCATAATTGCGACGAAAAAACAACAACCAAGAAATTAGGTGAATCATTTGAAGGATGTTTCTGATGAATTTTTTGCAATTAATTATATTCATATTATTTTTGTAATTGCCTTGTATATTTACCAATGATAATGATGATCGTTGCCCATGTACTTCGTTGGCCGGCCATGGCAGCTCAAAGACCAGATCGATAGAAAGCCTGACCACACACCCATGGCAAATGGCCTGAACCATCGGAACCATGCACCCCCACCCAAAACAAAACGAGCAGAAGGAAGCCAAGCGAACCGACCAGATGATTCACAGACTAGGGGAGAGACCGATCAGCAAAACCACGCATCCACATACGCCAATCAGCAAGGCTGGAGCATCCAAAGGCCAGGCAGAGACTACAAAACTCGCCATCCGTCCAGACTGCAATGACCAAAGGCCGGGAAGACAGGCCAAAATAGGCCATCCGGGCATACCGCAATGTGCAAAGGCCGTTATCGATCTTTCCATCTAGTAGGCATGTCGTCATGTGTCTCACGCACATGCACGCGCACTCTCTCTCTCTCTTTCTCTCTCTCTCTCTACACTAGTGCAAAAAAAGCCTAGCTATGGTGTGCCAAAATTGCCCTTGCTGGCGTAGGGCTCCAACGCCACCAATATGGCGCTGGTGAAATATTTTACTGGTGGCGTTGGCACAAATGTCAGCAGTATTGTGAGTGCTGATGGCATGCCACGCGTCTAACGCCAACAATATGTTCGTGTTAGCTATGGCGCTAAGTGTGTTCCAACGCCAGCAATTAGTTTTTTCGCTAACAAAAAAAATATACCCAACAATTTAAACCTAGCATATATGCAGCCATTTAAACTTACTTACATTCAGCTTCACAAAAGGTTAGTACTACTAGTGATAACTCCACAAACAGTACTATACATACTAGCTAGTAGCAAAAGTGATCAACTTTGATCACAATATATCTCCAAACTACCTACACATGCATGCATTACATCTCTCTCCGAAGAAGTAAATTCATCTCACGTAACTTGTTCCTATTGCTCTGCCCCTCCTTTTTGTAATGGACCTTCACTGTCTTCAGTTGCATCCTCTCGTCCTTCAGGAGATGTATGTCCTTCTTCAGCCCATCAATCTCGGCGACCAGTTTATCCTTTTGGTCGTTGAGCCTCAGTATCTTATCATAGAAATCCGCATTCTCATCGATAATCTGATCCCTCTCATTCCGCAGGGCGACATTCAACTCCCTGAGGGCCTTCACTATACTCTCATGTGATGCGACAAGCTCACGGTTGAGCATGTCCACGTCACATGGCTGCTGCTCGACGGGTGCTGGAGACGGGTTTCGTACATACTCCTGGCAAGACAATTATTTGAAATCATCAATATATGCAAGTGTTTGCAATGCTCATGGATGTTTTGTAATCTTACCTTGTTGGTGCTCGCTTCACCTTTGTCGGCTTCGCCATACGCCGCGAAGCTGCTCGAGGTACTTATGGCTGCAACTACAAAATAATAACAAGTCAGGATCAAATTATCTAACACATGGCAGTTTGTACACAAGCAAAATTGTTTAAAGATGATGACATATGCATAACTAGCTTTGGACAACAACAAAATAGCACTATGGATATCTTCACACAATCATATGGATGAAGTGCAGTATCTACACAAGTCACATTGGACATTGGATGAAGTGTAGTACCTACACATGTCACATTGGCATAGCATAATTGTTTTGTCAACTACCTTTATTGGCATAGCATAATTCTTTTGTCAACTACACTAAGTACATTGGATGCAACTAAGTTCATTGGCTGCAACTATCCACATGTGCACTGATTTGGCACTGACTTGGCAATGCACTAGAGCAAAAACATTTCTAAAATTGCCACTGTTTTTGTGGTGGCCAAATTGATCTCCACACTTCTGTGCCAAATCGGTGCGAAATCACATTTTGATTTGTCACACAAGTGTGGATGGCAACCAAACATGCCATGTGTATCAAAATGTGATTTCACATGGATTTGGCACTGCTTCAACATGTGTATCAAAATTCCTAGAGCAAACCCAAATTATCTTGCACTTCACATTGTAGTTTCTAACAAATTAACTCCTAATTTTCCCTATCTAGTCAAATTATCTTGCACCTAGTCACTTCACATTGGAGTCTCTAACAAACTGAAACCCTAGTCACTTCACATTAGAGTCAATGCCGTGGAGGGGATGAACTCACTGACGATTTGTACTCGATGCCGTGGAAGGGGATGAACCCTAGTAGTCCATCGCCGCCGTCGCCGAAACCCTAGCGATACAAATCCAACGAAATCAAGTCAAACGAAATCAAACCAAATGAAATCAAATGGTTCTAGAGTAGGGCAGAGAGAGAGAGGGAGATTTACTAGTTACCTAATGACCGAAACCCACCGGAATCTGAGGGCAACGACCAGAATCCGTCGGCGAGAGAAAGGGGATCGAGAGAGCTAGGGCAGAGAGAGGGGAGC
>JAAAWM010010680.1:0-47759 GCA_036873465.1 Thinopyrum obtusiflorum
TGCCAGTTCCTGTTTGTTGCATGTTTTTTGTTTCACAGAAAATCCATATCAAATGGAGTCCAAATGGGATAAAAACTGACGGAGATTTTTTTGGAATATATGTGATTTTTGGGAAGAAGAATCAACGCGAGACGATGCCCGAGGGGGCCACGAGGCAGGGGGCGCGCCCCAGGGGGTGGGCGCCCCCTGACCCTCGTGTCCACCCCGTAAGGCGGTTGGTGCCCTTCTTTTGCCACAAGAAAGCCAATATCCGGATAAAAATCGTGTCCAAATTTCAGCCCAATCGGAGTTACGGATCTCCGGGAATATAAGAAACGGTGAAAGGGCAGAATCTGGAACACAGAAACAGAGAGAGACAGAGAGACAGATCCAATCTCGGAGGGGCTCTCGCCCCTCCCATGCCATGGAGACCAAGGACCAGAGTGAGAAACCTTCTCCCACCTAGGGAGAAGGCCAAGGAAGAAGGAGAAGGAGGGGGCTCTCTCCCCCTCACTTCCGGTGGCGCCGGAACGCCGCCGGGGCCATCATCGTCACCGCGATCTACACCAACACCTCCATCATCTTCACCAACATCTTCATCACCTTCCCCCATCTATCTACAGTAGTCCACTCTCCCGCAACCCGTTGTACCCTCTACTTGAGCATGGTGCTTTATGCTTCATATTATTATCCAATGATGTGTTGCCATCCTATGATGGGGGGGGGGGGGGGGGGGGGGGGGGGGGGGGGGGGGGGGGGGGGGGGGGGGGGGGGGGGGGGGGGGGGGGGGGGGGGGGGGGGGGGGGGGGGGGGGGGGGGGGGGGGGGGGGGGGGGGGGGGGGGGGGGGGGGGGGGGGGGGGGGGGGGGGGGGGGGGGGGGGGGGGGGGGGGGGGGGGGGGGGGGGGGGGGGGGGGGGGGGGGGGGGGGGGGGGGGGGGGGGGGGGGGGGGGGGGGGGGGGGGGGGGGGGGGGGGGGGGGGGGGGGGGGGGGGGGGGGGGGGGGGGGGGGGGGGGGGGGGGGGGGGGGGGGGGGGGGGGGGGGGGGGGGGGGGGGGGGGGGGGGGGGGGGGGGGGGGGGGGGGGGGGGGGGGGGGGGGGGGGGGGGGGGGGGGGGGGGGGGGGGGGGGGGGGGGGGGGGGGGGGGGGGGGGGGGGGGGGGGGGGGGGGGGGGGGGGGGGGGGGGGGGGGGGGGGGGGGGGGGGGGGGGGGGGGGGGGGGGGGGGGGGGGGGGGGGGGGGGGGGGGGGGGGGGGGGGGGGGGGGGGGGGGGGGGGGGGGGGGGGGGGGGGGGGGGGGGGGGGGGGGGGGGGGGGGGGGGGGGGGGGGGGGGGGGGGGGGGGGGGGGGGGGGGGGGGGGGGGGGGGGGGGGGGGGGGGGGGGGGGGGGGGGGGGGGGGGGGGGGGGGGGGGGGGGGGGGGGGGGGGGGGGGGGGGGGGGGGGGGGGGGGGGGGGGGGGGGGGGGGGGGGGGGGGGGGGGGGGGGGGGGGGGGGGGGGGGGGGGGGGGGGGGGGGGGGGGGGGGGGGGGGGGGGGGGGGGGGGGGGGGGGGGGGGGGGGGGGGGGGGGGGGGGGGGGGGGGGGGGGGGGGGGGGGGGGGGGGGGGGGGGGGGGGGGGGGGGGGGGGGGGGGGGGGGGGGGGGGGGGGGGGGGGGGGGGGGGGGGGGGGGGGGGGGGGGGGGGGGGGGGGGGGGGGGGGGGGGGGGGGGGGGGGGGGGGGGGGGGGGGGGGGGGGGGGGGGGGGGGGGGGGGGGGGGGGGGGGGGGGGGGGGGGGGGGGGGGGGGGGGGGGGGGGGGGGGGGGGGGGGGGGGGGGGGGGGGGGGGGGGGGGGGGGGGGGGGGGGGGGGGGGGGGGGGGGGGGGGGGGGGGGGGGGGGGGGGGGGGGGGGGGGGGGGGGGGGGGGGGGGGGGGGGGGGGGGGGGGGGGGGGGGGGGGGGGGGGGGGGGGGGGGGGGGGGGGGGGGGGGGGGGGGGGGGGGGGGGGGGGGGGGGGGGGGGGGGGGGGGGGGGGGGGGGGGGGGGGGGGGGGGGGGGGGGGGGGGGGGGGGGGGGGGGGGGGGGGGGGGGGGGGGGGGGGGGGGGGGGGGGGGGGGGGGGGGGGGGGGGGGGGGGGGGGGGGGGGGGGGGGGGGGGGGGGGGGGGGGGGGGGGGGGGGGGGGGGGGGGGGGGGGGGGGGGGGGGGGGGGGGGGGGGGGGGGGGGGGGGGGGGGGGGGGGGGGGTAGGTGGCATCGATGAATAATCTTTTGCAACTTTGGGGGCAATTTCAATAACGTACCGCCAAAAGCAATAGTCCCTTTATTATTAGCTATAGATAAAGAAATTCTAATCCATATATGCTACCTCTTGAGCACTGCGTTGGTTTTTCCTTGAAGAGGAAAGGGTGATACAGCAAAGTAGCATAAGTATTTCCCTCAGTTTTTGAGAACCAAGGTATCAATCCAGTAGGAGACTACACGCAAGTCGCCTCGTACCTGCACAAACAGATAAGAACCTTGCAACCAACGCGGTAAAGGGGTTGTCAATCCCTTCACGGCCACTTGCAAAAGTGAGATCTAATAGAGATAATAAGATAAATATTTTTGGTATTTTTTATGATATAGATTGAAAGTAAAGATTGCAAAGTAAAATAGATTGGAAACTTATATGATGGAGAATAGACCCGGGGGCCATAGGTTTCACTAGTGGCTTCTCTCAAGATAGCATAAGTATTACGGTGGGTGAACAAATTACTGCCGAGCAATTGATAGAAAAGTGCATAGTTATGAGAATATCTAGGCATGATCATGTATATAGGCATCACGTCCGCGACAAGTAGACCGAAACGATTCTGCATCTACTACTATTACTCCACACATCGACCGCTATCAAGCATGCATCTAGAGTATTAAGTTCATAAGAACAGAGTAACGCATAAGCAAGATGACATGATGTAGAGGGATAAACTCAAGCAATATGATATAAACCCCATCTTTTTATCCTCGATGGCAACAATACAATACGTGTCGTTTCCCCTTCTGTCACTGGGATCGAGCACCGCATGATTGAACCCAAAGCTAAGCACTTCTCCCATTGCAAGAAAGATCAATCTAGTAGGCCAAACCAAACTGATAATTCGAAGAGACTTGCAAAGATAACAAATCATGCATAAAATAATTCAGAGGAGATTCAAATATTGTTCATAGATAATCTTGATCATCCCCCCCCCCCCCCCCCCCCCCCCCCCCCCCCCCCCCCCCCCCCCCCCCCCCCCCCCCCCCCCCCCCCCCCCCCCCCCCCCCCCCCCCCCCCCCCCCCCCCCCCCCCCCCCCCCCCCCCCCCCCCCCCCCCCCCCCCCCCCCCCCCCCCCCCCCCCCCCCCCCCCCCCCCCCCCCCCCCCCCCCCCCCCCCCCCCCCCCCCCCCCCCCCCCCCCCCCCCCCCCCCCCCCCCCCCCCCCCCCCCCCCCCCCCCCCCCCCCCCCCCCCCCCCCCCCCCCCCCCCCCCCCCCCCCCCCCCCCCCCCCCCCCGTTTTCGGGGTATATGAGTATATATAGGCGAAAGAAGTTGGTCAGGGGAGCCATGAGGGGCCCACGAGGATGGGGGGCGCCTACCCCCCTGGGCGCGCCTCCCTGCCTCGTGGCCGCCTCGTTGCTTCCTTGACGTCCACTCCAAGTCCCCTGGATTGCGTTTGTTCCAAAAATAACTCTCCCGAAGGTTTCATTCCGTTTGGATTCCGTTTGATATTCCTTTTCTGCGAAACACTGAAATAGGCAAAAAAATAGCAATTTGCACTGGGCCTTTGGTTAGTAGGTTAGTCCCAAAAATAATATAAAAGTGTATAATAAAGCCCATTAAACATCCAAAATAGATAATATAATAGCATGGAACAATCAAAAATTATAGATACGTTGGAGACGTATCAATATATTAGAAAAAGTACCACGTAAACCAAAAAGTATTACAAATGTATCCGTGTGAACATGTGTGAACGCATTTAAGTCGAGTTTCCAATTTTCTAAAAAGTCATGATTTTTAAATCGTGCGTCGGAATTAAGATCCGTTTTCACCGTTGGAACCCCCGCGATGTGCTCTTCGAAACTAGATTCCGCATGGGTATGTGTCACGAAACTTTTTTGTGTGCAATTTAGTCTCCGTTTGGTGCAACACTTAAGCCGTCGATGTGCAACTTTTCCCTCCAATCATGAACACCATTTTCACTGATGGCACCACCCCATACTACTCCCTAACAGTGAAATGTGCAATTTCGTCTGCTACCCCGGCTAACTACCCTGGCCAACTGCCTGGTAGTCGCCGCGCGTGTGCAACCCCCATTGCCGCGTATGAGGGACTATCCTACAAGAGTGTGCCAACCCGCAGTCCGTGTGTGAGCAACTATGCCGGCCAGGGTGTGCGCGTGAGTAATTGCCCCATTGTGCATCTGCAACTCTCGCAACATTGCGTATGCAACTATGCGAACGATAGTGTGCAACTTCGCGACCGGGCGTGAGCACCTCCCACAGAACTTCATGTGTGACTATGCGCAAGATATTGTGCAACTCCGTCGCCACACATATGCGACTATGCCATCGAGAGTGTGCAAATGATCCATGTCCATGCGTGAGCACCTGCCGCAATAGTACGTGTGCGACTATGCGGACAAGAGTGTGTATCTCCGTGTCCACGCATGTGCGACTATACCGACGAGAATGTGCAACTCCGCGGTCTTGCGTGTGCGACTATGCAGACCAGAGTGTGCAACTCCGTGGCCACACATGTGTGACTATGCCGATGAAAGTGTGCAACTCCGTGACCATGCATGTGCGACTATGCCGACGAGAGTGTGTAACTCTGCGGTCGTGCGTGAGCACCTCCCGCAGCCATGCGCGTGCGATGTTACTTGTGAGCTGTGTTGGGATTTCCCCCGATCAGGAGAGGAGATGCAGCACAGTAGAGATAAGTATTTCCCTCAGTGAGAACCAAGGTATCAATCCAGTAGGAGAATCACACAAAGCCTCGTGAAACAGTACCTACACACACAAAAGCAAAATACTTGCACCCAACGCGGGCAAGAGGATTGTCAATCCCCTTGAACTCATTACTTGCAAGGATTAATTCTCATAGTGATAGATAGTAAAGTAAATTGCAAAACAAAATAAAAGAAATAAAAATTATAGCAAGGTATTTTTGGATTTTATATATGATTACTCGGGGGTCATAGTTTTTACTATAAGCTTGTCTCTCGAGCACATGGCATATGGTGGGTGAACAATTACTATTGGGATATGGATAGAAAAACGCATAGTTATGACGATATTCAAGGCATTGATCATGTATATAGGGATCACGTCCGACACAAGTAGACCAACTCCTGCCAGCATCTACTACCATTACTCCACCAATCGACCGCTATCCAACATGCATCTATTGTATTAAGTTCATGAAAAACAGAATAACGCATTAAGCAAGATGACATGATGTAGACAAAATAAACCCAATCAATATGGATAAACTCCGTCATTTTACCCTTAATGGCAATAATAAAAATACATGTATTGTCCCCTACTATCACTGGGATATAGAGCAACGAAGATTAAACCCATTACAAAGCACCTCTCCCACTGAAAATAAATCAATATAGTTGACCAGACCAAACGGATAGATCAGAGAGAAATACAAAGCTATAACGATCATGCATAATAAATTTCAGAAAAGACTCGGTTACTTCTCATAAATATTCAGATCATAAACCCATAATTCATCGGATCCCAACAAAGCACACCGCAAAAGAGGATACATCATATAGAACTCCAAGAACATCGAGGAGAAAATTGTATTGAAGATCAAAGAGGGCGAAGAAGCCATCTAGCTACTAGCTATGGACCCGTAGGTCTATGGTGAACTATTCACGCATCATCGGAAGGCAGCAAGGATGATGTAGAAGCCCTTTGTGATCAATTTCGCCTCCGGCAGAGTACTGGAAAAGGCCTCCAGATGGTATCACGGAAGAACAGAAGCTTGCGGCGGCAGAAAAAGTGTTTAGGGTGGCTCTCTGTTGGTTTCCCAATATTAGAAAATTTATAGAGTTGGAATTAGGTCAGATGGAGCCACGAGGGGCCCACAAGGCATCAGGGCACCCCGTTGCCTTGCCGTCTCCTCGCTTGCCGCCTGGTCTCCTCCCGAAGCTTCTAGGGTCTCTCTTGTCCAGAAAAAATCATCAAAAAAATTCGTAGCATTTGGACTCGTTTGGTACTGATTTTCTGGAAAACCAAAAAATAGGCAATAAACAGCAACTGGTACTAGGCACTGGGTTAATAAGTTAGTCCCAAAAGATGAAAAATAGCATATGAATGCATATAAAACATCCAAGATTGATACTATAATAACATGGAACAATAAAAAATTATATATACATTGGCGACATATCAAGCATCCCCAAGCTTAATTCCTGCCCGTCCTCGAGTAGGTAAATGATCAAAACAGAATTTTTGATGTGGAATGCTACCTGATACGTCCATTTTGCATCATGTTTTCTTACTGTTATTTACAATTTTTTATCCATAATAATGCTTTTTGGAGTAATTCTGATGCCTTTTCTCTCATAATTTGCAAGGTACACACCAAGAGGGTGAATTCTGGCAGCTGGAAATCCGGACCTGAAAAAGCTACGTCAAGCCACCTATTCTGCACAACTCCAAATGAGCTGAAACTCCACGAGGATTGTTTTTGGAATATTTAAGAATTATCGGAGCCAATAAACACCAGAGGGGGGCCACCAGGTGGGCACAACCCACCTGGGCGCGCCAGGCCCCCCTGGCGCGCCCTGGTGTATTGTGCCCTCCTCGGCCCACCTCTGGTGCCCATCTTCTGGTATATAAGTGCTTTTGACCTAGAAAAAATCAGAATAATACTTTCGGGGCGGAGCGCCGGCGTCTCGAGGCGGAACTTGGGCAGGAGCACTTTTGCCCTCCAGCGGAGCGATTCTGCCGGGGGAACTTCCCTCCCAGAGGGGGAAATCATCGCCATCATCATCACCAACAACTCTCCCATCTTGGGGAGGGAAATCTCCATCAACATCTTCACCATCACCATCTCATCTCAAACCCTAGTTCATCTCTTGTACTCAATCTTGTTGCCGGAACTATAGATTGTTGCTAGGGGGTGACTAGTAGTGTTGATTACATCTTGTACCCCCCCCCCCCCCCCCCCCCCCCCCCCCCCCCCCCCCCCCCCCCCCCCCCCCCCCCCCCCCCCCCCCCCCCCCCCCCCCCCCCCCCCCCCCCCCCCCCCCCCCCCCCCCCCCCCCCCCCCCCCCCCCCCCCCCCCCCCCCCCCCCCCCCCCCCCCCCCCCCCCCCCCCCCCCCCCCCCCCCCCCCCCCCCCCCCCCCCCCCCCCCCCCCCCCCCCCCCCCCCCCCCCCCCCCCCCCCCCCCCCCCCCCCCCCCCCCCCCCCCCCCCCCCCCCCCCCCCCCCCCCCCCCCCCCCCCCCCCCCCCCCCCCCCCCCCCCCCCCCCCCCCCCCCCCCCCCCCCCCCCCCCCCCCCCCCCCCCCCCCCCCCCCCCCCCCCCCCCCCCCCCCCCCCCCCCCCCCCCCCCCCCCCCCCCCCCCCCCCCCCCCCCCCCCCCCCCCCCCCCCCCCCCCCCCCCCCCCCCCCCCCCCCCCCCCCCCCCCCCCCCCCCCCCCCCCCCCCCCCCCCCCCCCCCCCCCCCCCCCCCCCCCCCCCCCCCCCCCCCCCCCCCCCCCCCCCCCCCCCCCCCCCCCCCCCCCCCCCCCCCCCCCCCCCCCCCCCCCCCCCCCCCCCCCCCCCCCCCCCCCCCCCCCCCCCCCCCCCCCCCCCCCCCCCCCCCCCCCCCCCCCCCCCCCCCCCCCCCCCCCCCCCCCCCCCCCCCCCCCCCCCCCCCCCCCCCCCCCCCCCCCCCCCCCCCCCCCCCCCCCCCCCCCCCCCCCCCCCCCCCCCCCCCCCCCCCCCCCCCCCCCCCCCCCCCCCCCCCCCCCCCCCCCCCCCCCCCCCCCCCCCCCCCCCCCCCCCCCCCCCCCCCCCCCCCCCCCCCCCCCCCCCCCCCCCCCCCCCCCCCCCCCCCCCCCCCCCCCCCCCCCCCCCCCCCCCCCCCCCCCCCCCCCCCCCCCCCCCCCCCCCCCCCCCCCCCCCCCCCCCCCCCCCCCCCCCCCCCCCCCCCCCCCCCCCCCCCCCCCCCCCCCCCCCCCCCCCCCCCCCCCCCCCCCCCCCCCCCCCCCCCCCCCCCCCCCCCCCCCCCCCCCCCCCCCCCCCCCCCCCCCCCCCCCCCCCCCCCCCCCCCCCCCCCCCCCCCCCCCCCCCCCCCCCCCCCCCCCCCCCCCCCCCCCCCCCCCCCCCCCCCCCCCCCCCCCCCCCCCCCCCCCCCCCCCCCCCCCCCCCCCCCCCCCCCCCCCCCCCCCCCCCCCCCCCCCCCCCCCCCCCCCCCCCCCCCCCCCCCCCCCCCCCCCCCCCCCCCCCCCCCCCCCCCCCCCCCCCCCCCCCCCCCCCCCCCCCCCCCCCCCCCCCCCCCCCCCCCCCCCCCCCCCCCCCCCCCCCCCCCCCCCCCCCCCCCCCCCCCCCCCCCCCCCCCCCCCCCCCCCCCCCCCCCCCCCCCCCCCCCCCCCCCCCCCCCCCCCCCCCCCCCCCCCCCCCCCCCCCCCCCCCCCCCCCCCCCCCCCCCCCCCCCCCCCCCCCCCCCCCCCCCCCCCCCCCCCCCCCCCCCCCCCCCCCCCCCCCCCCCCCCCCCCCCCCCCCCCCCCCCCCCCCCCCCCCCCCCCCCCCCCCCCCCCCCCCCCCCCCCCCCCCCCCCCCCCCCCCCCCCCCCCCCCCCCCCCCCCCCCCCCCCCCCCCCCCCCCCCCCCCCCCCCCCCCCCCCCCCCCCCCCCCCCCCCCCCCCCCCCCCCCCCCCCCCCCCCCCCCCCCCCCCCCCCCCCCCCCCCCCCCCCCCCCCCCCCCCCCCCCCCCCCCCCCCCCCCCCCCCCCCCCCCCCCCCCCCCCCCCCCCCCCCCCCCCCCCCCCCCCCCCCCCCCCCCCCCCCCCCCCCCCCCCCCCCCCCCCCCCCCCCCCCCCCCCCCCCCCCCCCCCCCCCCCCCCCCCCCCCCCCCCCCCCCCCCCCCCCCCCCCCCCCCCCCCCCCCCCCCCCCCCCCCCCCCCCCCCCCCCCCCCCCCCCCCCCCCCCCCCCCCCCCCCCCCCCCCCCCCCCCCCCCCCCCCCCCCCCCCCCCCCCCCCCCCCCCCCCCCCCCCCCCCCCCCCCCCCCCCCCCCCCCCCCCCCCCCCCCCCCCCCCCCCCCCCCCCCCCCCCCCCCCCCCCCCCCCCCCCCCCCCCCCCCCCCCCCCCCCCCCCCCCCCCCCCCCCCCCCCCCCCCCCCCCCCCCCCCCCCCCCCCCCCCCCCCCCCCCCCCCCCCCCCCCCCCCCCCCCCCCCCCCCCCCCCCCCCCCCCCCCCCCCCCCCCCCCCCCCCCCCCCCCCCCCCCCCCCCCCCCCCCCCCCCCCCCCCCCCCCCCCCCCCCCCCCCCCCCCCCCCCCCCCCCCCCCCCCCCCCCCCCCCCCCCCCCCCCCCCCCCCCCCCCCCCCCCCCCCCCCCCCCCCCCCCCCCCCCCCCCCCCCCCCCCCCCCCCCCCCCCCCCCCCCCCCCCCCCCCCCCCCCCCCCCCCCCCCCCCCCCCCCCCCCCCCCCCCCCCCCCCCCCCCCCCCCCCCCCCCCCCCCCCCCCCCCCCCCCCCCCCCCCCCCCCCCCCCCCCCCCCCCCCCCCCCCCCCCCCCCCCCCCCCCCCCCCCCCCCCCCCCCCCCCCCCCCCCCCCCCCCCCCCCCCCCCCCCCCCCCCCCCCCCCCCCCCCGATAGTAGATGGGTAAGTCCTGTTCATTGTGTCCCTAAGAAAGGAGGTATTACTGTTGTTCCTAATGATAAGAATGAACTTATTCCACAAAGAATTGTTACAGGGTATAGAATGGTAATTGATTTCAGAAAATTGAATAAAGCTACTAGAAAAGATCATTACCCTTTGCCTTTTATTGATCAAATGCTTGAAAGATTATCTAAGCACACACACTTTTGCTTCCTTGATGGATATTCTGGATTTTCACAAATACCTGTATCTCAACCTGATCAAGAAAAGACTACTTTTACTTGTCCTTTTGGAACTTATGCTTATAGACGTATACCTTTTGGTTTATGTAATGCACCTGCTACCTTTCAAAGATGCATGATGGCTATATTCTCTGACTTTTGCGAAAAGATTGTTGAGGTTTTCATGGATGACTTTTCTGTTTATGGGAAGTCTTTTGATGATTGTTTAAGCAATCTTGATCGAGTTTTGCAGAGATGTGAACAAACAAATCTTGTCTTGAATTGGGAGAAGTGCCACTTTATGGTTAATGAAGGTATTGTCTTGGGTCATAAAATTTCTGAAAAAGGTATTGAAGTGGATCAAGCTAAGGTTGATGCTATTGAGAAAATGCCATGTCCCAAGGACATCAAAGGTATTCGTAGTTTCCTAGGCCATGCTGGTTTCTATAGGAGGTTTATTAAAGACTTCTCTAAAATTTCTAGGCCTCTCACTAATTTATTGCAAAAGGATATTCCTTTTGTTTTTGATGATGATTGTTTAGAAGCCTTTGAAACACTCAAGAAAGCTTTAATTTCTGCACCTATTGTTCAACCACCTGATTGGAACTTGCCTTTTGAAGTTATGTGTGATGCCAGTGATTATGCTGTTGGTGCTGTTCTAGGACAAAGAGTTGATAAGAAATTAAATGTTATTCATTATGCTAGTAAAACTCTAGACAGTGCTCAAAGAAATTATGCTACTACTGAAAAGGAATTCTTAGCAGTGGTGTTTGCATGTGATAAGTTTAGACCTTATATTGTTGATTCCAAAGTAACTGTTCACACAGACCATGCTGCTATTAAATATCTTATGGAAAATAAAGATGCTAAACCTAGACTTATTCGTTGGGTTCTCTTGCTACAAGAATTTTATTTGCATATTATTGATAGAAAAGGAGCTGAGAACCCCGTGGCTGATAACTTGTCTAGGCTTGAAAATGTGCTTGATGACCCACTACCTATTGATGATAGTTTTCCTGATGAGCAGTTAGCTATAATAAATGTTGCTAATAGTACTCCTTGGTATGCTGACTATGCTAATTACATTGTTGCTAAATATTTACCACCTAGCTTTACTTACCAACAAAAGAAAAAGTTCTTCTATGATTTAAGACATTACTTTTGGGATGACCCACACCTTTATAAAGAAGGGGTAGATGGTATTATTAGACGTTGTGTACTTGAGCACGAACAGGGACAAATCCTACAGAAATGTCACTCCGAACCTTATGGAGGACATCATGCTGGAGATAGAACTGCTCATAAGGTATTGCAGTCTGGATTTTATTGGCCTACTCTCTTCAAGGATGCCCGTAAGTATGTCTCATCATGTGGCGAATGTCAAAGAATAGGTAATATCGTTAAGCGTCAAGAAATGCCTATGAATTATTCACTTGCTGTTGAACCATTTGATGTTTTGGTATTTGATTACAGGGGACCTTTTCCTTCCTCTCATGGGTATACACATATTTTGGTTGCTGTTGATTATGTTACTAAATGGGTAGAAGCTATTCCAACTAATAGTGCTGATCACAACACCTCTATTAAAATGCTTAAGGAAGTTATTTTCCCAAGGTTTGAAGTCCCTAGATATTTAATGACTGATGGTGGTTCACACTTTATTCATGGTGCTTTTCGTAAAATGCTTGCTAAATATGATGTTAACCATAGAATTGCATCACCTTATCATCCTCAGTCTAGTGGTCAAGTTGAACTTAGCAATAGAGAAATAAAATTAATTTTGCAAAAGACTATCAATAGGTCCAGGAAGAATTGGTCTAAGAAATTAGATGATGCACTTTGGGCTTATAGAACAGCTTATAAAAATCCTATGGGTATGTCTCCTTATAAAATGGTTTATGGAAAAGCTTGTCATTTACCTCTTGAGTTAGAACATAAAGCATACTGGGCAGTTAAAGAACTCAACTATGATTTCAAACTTGCTGGTGAAAAGAGATTATTTGATATTAGCTCACTAGATGAATGGAGAACCCAAGCATATGAAAATGCAAAGTTATTCAAAGAAAAAGTTAAAAGATGGCATGACAAAAGAATCCAAAAGCGTGAGTTTAAAGTCGGAGAATATGTTCTTTTGTACAACTCTCATTTTAGATTCTTTGCAGGAAAGCTCCTCTCGAAATGGGAAGGCCCATATGTCATCGAGGAGGTTTACCGGTCTGGAGCCATCAAAATAAATAACTTCGAAGGCACTAACCCGAAGGTTGTCAACGGGCAACGAATAAAGCATTATATCTCAGGTACGCCTATTAATGTTGAAAGCAATATTGTCCAGACTGTGACACCGGAAGAACACATAAAAGTGTCCTTCCAGAACCCTCCAGAATTTTCAAAATAAGGAGGTACATAGTACGGTAAGTAAACAGACTCCAAAAATTCTGCAAAAACATTTTTGTCAGTTTTGGAATAATTTAGAATTTTGGGAATAAAGAAACCTCCAGGAAGCGCTCCCTGTTGGGCACAATACACCAGGGCGTGCCAGGCCCCCCTGGTGCGCCCAGGTGGGTTGTGCCCACCTGGGACACCTCCCGTACTCCATTTTTCTTCCTTCTACTTGTCCTTCAAGATAAAAATTCTATTTATACTTCCCGAACCTGTTAACCATCGTATCGCAGAGAAAATCCTCTGTCTCTTTTCTTGCTATTTCTGGTCAGATTTGTCAAGCTAGGCATCATGTCTTTCTACTCCTCCAACCACATGGAAGAAGATACTTGGCTGATGAAGATCGAGACGAAGCGGTAGGAGCCTACGGACACCACCAAAGGAGAATTGAGTATCGGGTATGGGCACTCCCCTTGGCTTCCGCCAAGCTTAGGGGAGGTGCCCCGGTATCATATAATCCCACTATCTTTTTGCTTTCACTTATCTTAGTTCAATATTTTGCTTAGATGAATAAAATTTAGTTTGATCTTTTTTGAGAGTTTGCTTAGTGATCTATCATTGTTATCATGTGCAAGTTGTATAATAAAGTTAGTTTGAGTTTTACCTTCTTTTACTTCCATGTTGCAAATAAAGATATGAAATAGGAAAAGAAAAAGAGAAAGAAAGCAGACAAAAGAAAGGAAATAAATCAATAAGATCATATACTAATCCTATGGTAGGTGATAGCACCACATAAGGAAAAGTATAAGTAAGAAAATTTTATTAGACATTGACAAACATAGCATTGGTCAGTGATGCAACTCCTGAAAGAATTAATTAGGGAAGGGAAGATTCACATATAAATATACTATCCTAGAAATCTTTTGTGATTGTGAGCCTTCATCAAAATACTATATGCCAAAATTGTTGACGCTGGACAAGGAAGACAACGTAATGGTTTATGTATGTTTATATTCACATAGAAGTCATATTGTCATAGATCCTTCAACATGTGATGCTTGCCCCTATCTTTGCTAGCCAAAAATTCCGCACTAAGTAGAGATACTACTTGTGCATCCAAAAACCCTTAAACCCAAATCTTTTTCAAGTGTCCACCATACCTACCTAGGGATTGAGCAAGATCCCTCAAGTAAGTTGTCATCGATGCAAAAAGGCAATAAAAATTGCTTCTAAATATGTGAGATCTTTTAGTGAAAGAGAAAATTCAGCGTTGCACGAACTTGGATGACAACGAATAAAAGCGACAGACTGCATAATAAAGGTTGTCATCTTAAGGGGCAATGTAACATGACGTTTTCTTGCACTAAGGGATTGAGCATGCAAACAAATAAGTGCATGGCAACCTCTGCTTCCCTCTGCGAAGGGCCTATCTTTTACTTTATGTATTTACTTTTATGCTAAGAGTCAAAGCTTTCCTTCTTTTCCTTTTATTTTTCTCCTTTGGCAAGCATCATGTGGTGAGGAAAGATCTAGGCACATATGTCCAGTTGAATATAGATAGCATGAGTTATTATTGTTGACATCACCCTTGAGGTGAGTATGTTGGGAGGCGAAACTATAAGCCCCTATCTTTCTATGTGTCTGGTTGAAACGTTTTCCTCATGTGTACAAAGTGAGTGTTAGCAATCATAGAAGACTATATGATGGTTGAGTATGTGGACTTGCCTAAAGGCTCCGACACGTGACCCTTCCTGAAAAGATGATGAATTGTAGTTGCAAAGTTGACTGAGAACATAGTTTGTTGGTTTCTAATAGAGTTTTTGCTTTATACTTCGATTATGTGATGAACTATTACTTATTCATGAGAAGTATATGATAAAAGTTCTATGATAAAAGCTTTATGATTAAGTTTGTTGTTGTTATAATAATCAACATGATGCTTCTATGTCCGTATTTTGTTTTTATCGACACCTCTCTCTCAAAGCATGTGGACATGTTTTTCGATTTCGGTTTTCGCTTGAGGACAAGCGAGGTCTAAGCTTGAGGGAGCTGATACGTCCATTTTGCATCATGTTTTCTTACTGTTATTTACAATGTTTTATCCATAATAATGCTTTTTGGAGTAATTCTAATGCCTTTTCTCTCATAATTTGCAAGGTACACACCAAGAGGGAGAATTCTGGCAGCTGGAAATCTGGACCTGAAAAAGCTACGTCAAGCCACCTATTCTGCACAACTCCAAATGAGCTGAAACTCCACGAGGATTGTTTTTGGAATATTTAAGAATTATTGGAGCCAATAAACACCAGAGGAGGGCCACCAGGTGGGCACAACCCACCTGGGCGCACCAGGCCCCCCTGGCGCGCCCTGGTGTATTGTGCCCTCCTCGGCCCACTTCCGGTGCCCATCTTCTGGTATATAAGTGCTTTTGACCTAGAAAAAATCAGAATAATACTTTCAGGGTGGAGCGCCGCTGTCTCAAGGCGGAACTTGGGCAGGAGCACTTTTGCCCTCCGGCGGAGCGATTCTGCCGGGGGAACTTCCCTCCTAGAGGGGGAAATCATCGCCATCATCATCACCAACAACTCTCCCATCTTGGGGAGGGCAATCTCCATCAACATCTTCACCAGCACCATCTCATCTCAAACCCTAGTTCATCTCTTGTACTCAATCTTGTTGCCGGAACTATAGATTGTTGCTAGGGGGTGACTAGTAGTGTTGATTACATCTTGTAGTTGATTACTATATGGTTTATTTGGTGGAAGATTATATGTTCAGATCCATTATGCATATTAATACCCCTCTGATCATGAGCATGTTGATGAGTTGTGAGTAGTTACTTTTGTTCTTGAGGTCACGGGATAAATCATGTTGCAAGTAATCATGTGAACTTGATATGTGTTCGATATTTTGATAGTATGTATGTTGTGATTCCCTTAGTGGTGTCATGTGAACGTCGACTACATGACACTTCACCATATTTGGGCCTAAGGGAATGCATTGTGGAGTAGTAAATAGATGGTGGGTTGCGAGAGTGACAGAAGCTTAAACCCCAGTTTATGCACTATTCTGTAAGGGACCGATTGGATTCTAGAGTTTAATGCTATGGTTAGGATTTATCCTTAATACTTTTCTCGTAGTTGCGGACGCTTGCGGGAGGGTTAATCATAAGTAGGAGGTTTGTTCAAGTAAGAACAACACCTAAGCACCGGTCCACCCACATATCAAATTATCAAAGTAGCGAACACAAATCAAACCAACATGATGAAAGTGACTAGATGAAATTCCCGTGCACCCTCAAGAACGCTTTGCTTATTATAAGAGACCGTTTTGGCCTGTCCTTTGCCTCAAAAGGATTGGGCTACCTTGCTGCACTTTTGTTACTACTATCGTTACTTGCTTGTTACAAATTATCCTGCCATCAAACTACTCGTAACTTACAATTTCAGCACTTGCAGACATTACCTTACTGAAAACTACTTGTCATTTCCTTCTGTTCCTCGTTGGGTTCGACACTCTTACTTATTGAAAAGAGCTACAATTGATCCCCTATCCTTGTGGGTCATCACTACCTAACATGTTCATCATGTAATCTTTCTTTTAGGGTATGAATATTAAGATCCGAATGATTCAAAGCAATAGTCTATAATTCAATATAAAGACATCAATACTCAGGCATACCAACAAACAATTATGCCTTTCAAAATAAAAATGCTAAAGAATGCTATCCCTACAAAATCATATAATCTTGCCATGCCCGGTCTTCCTAACACAAAGTACTAATCATGTAAAACCTCAATGACAAGCCGAGCAATTGGTTCATACTTTTTAACGCGCTTCAACTTTTTCAACTCCCACACAATACATGAGCGTGAGCCATGGATATAGCACTATGGGTGGAATAGAATGCGGTGCTAGAGATCAATAAGGGGAAGTCAAAAAGGAAGATAGTCTCACATCGACGCGGCTAATCAACGGGCTATGGAGATGTCCATCAATTGATGTCAATGCAAGGAGTAGGGACTATCATGCAATGGATGCACTAAGAGCTATAAGTGTATGAAAGCTCAACATTAAAATTAAGTGGGTGTGCATCCAACTTGCTTGCTCATGAAGACCTTGGGTATTTGAGGAAGCCCATCATCGGAATATACAAGCGAAGTTCTATAATGAAAAATTCTGACTAGTATATGACAGTGACAACATATATAGTAGACTCACTATATGAAAAATATGGTGCTACTCTGAAGCACAAGTGTGGAAAAGGATAGTAACATTGCCCCTTCTCTCTTTTTGTCTCATTTTTTTGTTGGGATCTTTTTGGCCTCCTTTTTTTACTTTTTTTATATTTCGTCTGTGTCGGGGGAAACGACACCTACGGGATCACGGGGAATCCCTTCTACTATGGTTGGCGGGCGCGGGGCTGTGGGAAGAGTGGGATTAGAAGATCAACGCTGGGGGATTATCCAAGTTCGGGCCGCAAGTGCTGTGTAATACCCTACTCCTGCTGTTTTGTGTTTATCTGGTGTTCTTGGACTAGCTACAAAGCGTGCGGAGTCCAAAAAGTCCGAATCCTCTCTTAGTACGCCGTGGGCCTCCTTTTATAGTCAAAAGGGGCTGCCACAGTGGCACACAGGAGGTGTAAAGTTGTACATTGTACAAGCTTATCATCTGACATCACAGGACAAAACACATTAAATGCGCTGCTTAAGTGTCCTCTTGCTTTATTGGGGATGGCAACAGAGCCCGTCCCGTCCATCGCCGCCTCGCCTTGCTCCGACACACGTCCAAGCCAACGAGGCATGCAGCGCCATGTAGGCTGGCATGCTGCTGAGATGGTGTGGTGGCAGGGTCTTCACGAAGATCTGCATGCCACCACGCAGGTGCTTGGCTAGTTAGATTAGGAGCCACGTATTGCCACGTGGGTACTTGCTTAGTTGGTGGGTCGGCTGCTGAGCTGGGGCGGCATCGGGGCGGCAAGGCCTTGCCGCGGTCTTGCTGATACTCCCGGCAAGGGGCTTGACGGGGCCTTGCGGGCGCCCTCGGCAAGAGTCTTGCCGGGGCCTTGTGGGTATCTTCGGCAGGAGCCTTGCCGGGGCCTCGTGGGCATCCTCGGCAAGGAGCCTCGCTGTTGTCTTGTCTTCTGGTTCTTATCTAGGCCTCATGGGCCCTTTGTCTTCACAAAGATCTGCATGCCACCATGCAGGCGCCTCCCGAGCCTTGGTTCCAATGTTGTCGATGGTGTTGGAACTCTCAGGCTCAAGGGTGGTGGCCATGCTGGTGTTGGGCAAGTTGCCCCGGCAAGGCTCTTGCCGGGGCTGCGTGGACCACCCGGCAAGGGTCTTGCCGGGGGAAACCCATCTTGCTGCCTCGTCCTTCTGCGCCCCTGGTCAGAGTGCTGCTCTGGTGGTCTTGTACTTTTGCTTCCTTCCTCTGCCCCGCTAAGTGTGGCCGCAGGCGTGGCTCTAACTTCCCGTGCATAAGTAAAGGGGTACAAAGAAGGGCCCCTACTTTTGTACACCGACAGGAGCCCCTGGGCCTGGGCCACACATAAGCGCAGAGCGTTGTTGGGCTAGGCCTAGAACGGTGCACGGGCATGCGAGGCAGAGTTTCTACCGCAGTAACTCCCCCCGCCAGTTGCGCTTCTTTTGCCCTTCTGCCATCTTGTTCCATTTCCTGAGGAGAGGGACAAGAAAGGGATTACATGCATCTTATCTCTTTTTAGCCTTTAAGCCCACGGGCGCTTGTTAGATTTAAACCTTGTAATCCCCTTGCTCATATATACATTCCGTATGAATTGTACTTGTTAACAACGTATTAATGAAGAAAAGGGTGTTTTGCTGGGTTTCTTTTGCCCGTGAGCGAGGCCCACGCCAAGGAACGAATCCTTGTTACTTTAAAGTAAACATTGTTACCCGGCGACAAACCTTGCCGTCCTCCTGCTCTATAGCTCGACTACACTCATGCTCTTGGCAGAGGTAGGGGCAGAGTAGGATTAGGCCCTTCGCTCGCTCTCTTCTCATCGCACTACAACCAAGTTCCGGCCCAAAGTAAGATTTTTGGACATGGGAAAGAGGGAGCACGGTGGTATAAGAGTGAGCAAAGTTTCGTACGTTCAAGTCCCATACGGAGGTGTAGAGTGGGGGATGAAATACTTATCTGATTCTGCAGCCCCCGGCAACCTTGGCTCGCCGTGGTCGGATTTCTGGATCTGCAGCCCCCGGCAACCTTGGCTTGCCGGGGTTGGGGCATCGGTCTGTTCTCTTTCCTTCAAACAGCTCGGCAGAAACGCCTGCACATCCTGTGAACCAAAAGAAAGGACGGGAAGGAACAGAGAGACGCACACTCGACCTCTATGCTAGGGGTTAGTCGCCGCTAAGCACTGTCAACCCTAGCAAAGAGAGAGACTCAACCTAGCATGCATGCTAAAACTTAGGGCTCCAGCGCTTCGTTTATTTATGCTCAGGGTCTGCGCCTGGCTCTGTACATAGGGTTACATGCCTTGCCGGCAAGGCTAGTACAAAATGGGGGTCGCCGAGGCTCCCGGCAACCGCGCCTTAGGGGTAAAACTTGCGAAGATGTTCGATATTCCAGGAATTGCTCACCGGAACGCCATCTTCGGTCTCCAGGCGGACTGCACCAGGCCTGGTGACTCGTATTACCCGATAAGGGCCTTCCCACTTCAGCGTCAACTTGTTTGAATTCTTGGCGGACTGAACTCGCCGAAGAACAAGGTCGCCTTCCTCAAGGCTTCGGGCATGAACCTTGCGGCTATGGTAGCGGCGCAAGGCTTGCTGGTAGCGAGCGGCTCGCACAACAGCCTGAAGACGATCTTCCTCGAGGAGCGTCGCATCCTCTTGGTGCAACTGCTCTTGCTCAAGCTCATCATAAGCGAGCACTCGAGGTGAACCGTATATGAGTTCAGTGGGGAGAACTGCTTCTGCCCCGTATACCAGGGCAAAGGGTGTCTGGCCTGTGGCTCGATTTGGCGTCGTTCTGATCGACCAAAGAACCGTTGGCAACTCATCAATCCAGCGCCTTCCGCACTTGTGCAGCTTGTCAAAAGTTCTGGTTTTGAGGCCTCGCAGTACTTCCGTATTCGCCCTCTCAGCCTGGCCGTTACTTCTGGGATGAGCAATAGAAGGAAAACAGACCTTGCTGCCGAGGTCTTGGACGTACTGCATGAAGGTGCGTCTCGTGAATTGTGTGCCATTATCGGTGATGAGTCTGTTCGGTACACCAAAATGGCAGACCAGTCCTTTGAAGAACTTGACGGCTGACTGTGCTGTCACCTTTCTCACTGGCTCCACCTCCGGCCACTTTGTGAACTTGTCGATAGCAACGTACAAGTACTCAAAGCCCCCAACAACACGGGGAAAGGGGCCCAGTATGTCGAGCCCCCAGACCGAGAATGGCCAGGAAAGAGGGATTGTTTGGAGTGCTTGAGCTGGTTGATGAAGCTTCTTTGAATGGAACTGACACGCTTCACACTTGGTTACTAGTGCAGTTGCATCCTGGAGGGCGGTGGGCCAGAAGAAACCCTGCCGGAATGCCTTGCCGGCAAGGGCCCTTGACCCTATGTGGGAGCCACATGTGCCTCCGTGTATCTTCGCCAACAGCTCCAGCCCGTCCTCCTGGGGAATGCATTTCAACTTCACGCCGTTCGGTCTCCTTCTGTATAGGGCATCATCCACAAACTAGTACATGCTGGACCGACGGGCTACTTTCTCTACTTCTTCTGGTTCCTCAGGGAGTTCGCCTGTTTGGAGGAAACGGACGATGGGCTGCGCCCATGCCGGAGCCTGGGGCTCGACGGCAAGGATTAAAGGCACATCTTCGGCCGTAAGGGCAGCTGCCTCTACGGCCAGGGCTTGAGGCCCTGCCGGGGGTTGCTGCTCTCCGGCAAGCTTGGGACACCCGGCAACGTCCTTGCCGGCGGCTCCTGGGAGCTCAGCGGGAAAGTACTTGCCGGGGCCCGCCTTTCATCATTTGCTCTGTCCTGCTGACGGATCAATGGATGATTGAAGCACAAAGGTACCTGGTTCCATAGGCAACTTGAGGGCAGCGCGTTTTGACAGGTAGTCGGCAATGCTGTTCTCTGCTCGGGGGACATGCTCTGCTTGCAGTCCGTCAAAATGCTCTTCCAACTTCCTCACTTCATCCACATAGGCTTCCATCAGTGGGCTCTGGTAATCCTTGTAACTTGCTTGACAACGAGCTGTGAATCACCTCTGATGATGAGCTTCCTGATCCTGAGGTCTGCCGCGATCCTAAGACCGGCAAGCAAGCCCTCGTACTCCGCCGTGTTGTTCATTGATTTTTCCCGGGGAAAGTGCATCTGGACTACGTACTTGAGGTGCTCTCCGGTGGGCGTGACGAGTAGTACGCCGGCATCGGCACCTTGCAATGAGAAAGCTCCATCAAAGTACATAATCCAATCGCGGCATGTTTCCTTGCCGGGAAGGGTGGTCTCTTGAACTTCTTCGTCGGGCGTTGTGGTCCATTCTGCTATGAACTCTGCCAAGGCTCGGCTCTTGATCGTTGAAGTACTTTCAAACTTGAGGCCAAAGCTCGACAGCTCCAATGCCCACTCCACAATCCTCCCAGTTGCATCTGGGTTGTGCAAGATCCGTTGCAACGGGAGGCGGGTGATGACGGTGATCTCATGTGCTTGGAAATAGTGGCGCAGCTTTCTTGAGGCCATGAGGAGGCCGAAGAGTAGCTTCTGCATACCAGAGTATCTTGATCTAGCCCCCTGTAAGAGGGAACTGACAAAATAAACTGGGTGCTGCACCACCTTCTTCTTCTGTTCATCTTCGCCCATCTGCGTAGACTCTGCCTTGCCGGGACCGGGCCTTGTCGGGGGTTCCGCCTTGCTGGCATCAGGCCCTGCCGGGGAGGACTTCGTCCCATTGCCCGACGGCTCCGCTGCTACTACCGCTTCTTCCTCAAGTTCCCTCTGCGCTACTAGTGCAGCACTGACCACTTGATTTGTTGCTGCTAAGTATAGCAGCAATGGCTCTTGTGGCTTAGGTGTGACTAGTATCGGCGTGGAGGAGAGGTACCTCTTCAAATCTTGCAGCGCTGCCTCTGCCTCCGGAGTCCATTTTACTGGACCCGCCTTTTTCAAAACTTTGAAAAAGGGGAGGGCGCGCTCAGCAGATTTGGAGATGAACCTACTCAGGGCGGCAACGTAGCCGGCGAGCCTATGGACGTCCTTGACTCACTTTGGTGCCTCAATCTGCTCAATGGCTTTCATCTTGTCGGGATTTTCTTCGATCCCGCGTTGAGACACAAAGAACCCAAGAAGTTTGCCGGATGGGACACCAAACACACACTTCTCTGGATTGAGCTTGAGGTTGATCTTGCGCAGATTTGCAAATGTTTCTTCTAGATCTTGCACAAGCGTGGCCCTGTCTCTGGTCTTGACCACTATATCATCCATATAAGCTTCCATATTTCTATGCAACTAGGGCTCAAAACCAATCTGGACCGCTCGGGCAAACGTCGAACCGGCGCTCTTCAACCCGAAAGGCATCCGCACAAAACAGTACGTACCACATGGGGGTGATGAACGCGGTCCTCTCTTCGTCTTCCTTCACCATGAAGATCTGGCGGTATCCTGAATAAGCGTCGAGGAATGACAGCAGGTCACACCCGGCGGTGGAGTCCACAATCTAGTCGATGCGTGGCAAAGGGAAAGGATCCTTTGGACAGGCTTTATTGATATCTGTGTAGGCAATACACAGCCTCCATTTCCCATTTGCCTTACGCACCACCACTGGATTGGCCAACCACGTGGGGTGGAGCACTCCTCTAACCAGGCCTGCCGCCTCCAACTTCCTGATCTCCTCGATGATGAACTCTTGTCACTCCAAAGCTTGCTTCCTGACCTTCTGCTTGATGGGCCACGCATGAGGACAGACAGTAAGATGGTGCTCAATCACCTCCCTGGGAACACCGGGGATGTCGGATGCTTGCCATGCAAATACATCAACATTCGCCCGCAGGAAGGTGATGAGCGCACTTTCCTATCTGCTGTCGAGGGTGGAGCTTATAGTGAAAGCCCCGCCCATGCCGTCCTCCTTGACGGACACCTTCTTAGTTTCAGGTGGTGCAGCTTTGGACTTCTTGCTCTTGCCGGTGGAGCTCTCTGGCACCCCCCCCCCCCCCCCCCCCCCCCCCCCCCCCCCCCCCCCCCCCCCCCCCCCCCCCCCCCCCCCCCCCCCCCCCCCCCCCCCCCCCCCCCCCCCCCCCCCCCCCCCCCCCCCCCCCCCCCCCCCCCCCCCCCCCCCCCCCCCCCCCCCCCCCCCCCCCCCCCCCCCCCCCCCCCCCCCCCCCCCCCCCCCCCCCCCCCCCCCCCCCCCCCCCCCCCCCCCCCCCCCCCCCCCCCCCCCCCCCCCCCCCCCCCCCCCCCCCCCCCCCCCCCCCCCCCCCCCCCCCCCCCCCCCCCCCCCCCCCCCCCCCCCCCCCCCCCCCCCCCCCCCCCCCCCCCCCCCCCCCCCCCCCCCCCCCCCCCCCCCCCCCCCCCCCCCCCCCCCCCCCCCCCCCCCCCCCCCCCCCCCCCCCCCCCCCCCCCCCCCCCCCCCCCCCCCCCCCCCCCCCCCCCCCCCCCCCCCCCCCCCCCCCCCCCCCCCCCCCCCCCCCCCCCCCCCCCCCCCCCCCCCCCCCCCCCCCCCCCCCCCCCCCCCCCCCCCCCCCCCCCCCCCCCCCCCCCCCCCCCCCCCCCCCCCCCCCCCCCCCCCCCCCCCCCCCCCCCCCCCCCCCCCCCCCCCCCCCCCCCCCCCCCCCCCCCCCCCCCCCCCCCCCCCCCCCCCCCCCCCCCCCCCCCCCCCCCCCCCCCCCCCCCCCCCCCCCCCCCCCCCCCCCCCCCCCCCCCCCCCCCCCCCCCCCCCCCCCCCCCCCCCCCCCCCCCCCCCCCCCCCCCCCCCCCCCCCCCCCCCCCCCCCCCCCCCCCCCCCCCCCCCCCCCCCCCCCCCCCCCCCCCCCCCCCCCCCCCCCCCCCCCCCCCCCCCCCCCCCCCCCCCCCCCCCCCCCCCCCCCCCCCCCCCCCCCCCCCCCCCCCCCCCCCCCCCCCCCCCCCCCCCCCCCCCCCCCCCCCCCCCCCCCCCCCCCCCCCCCCCCCCCCCCCCCCCCCCCCCCCCCCCCCCCCCCCCCCCCCCCCCCCCCCCCCCCCCCCCCCCCCCCCCCCCCCCCCCCCCCCCCCCCCCCCCCCCCCCCCCCCCCCCCCCCCCCCCCCCCCCCCCCCCCCCCCCCCCCCCCCCCCCCCCCCCCCCCCCCCCCCCCCCCCCCCCCCCCCCCCCCCCCCCCCCCCCCCCCCCCCCCCCCCCCCCCCCCCCCCCCCCCCCCCCCCCCCCCCCCCCCCCCCCCCCCCCCCCCCCCCCCCCCCCCCCCCCCCCCCCCCCCCCCCCCCCCCCCCCCCCCCCCCCCCCCCCCCCCCCCCCCCCCCCCCCCCCCCCCCCCCCCCCCCCCCCCCCCCCCCCCCCCCCCCCCCCCCCCCCCCCCCCCCCCCCCCCCCCCCCCCCCCCCCCCCCCCCCCCCCCCCCCCCCCCCCCCCCCCCCCCCCCCCCCCCCCCCCCCCCCCCCCCCCCCCCCCCCCCCCCCCCCCCCCCCCCCCCCCCCCCCCCCCCCCCCCCCCCCCCCCCCCCCCCCCCCCCCCCCCCCCCCCCCCCCCCCCCCCCCCCCCCCCCCCCCCCCCCCCCCCCCCCCCCCCCCCCCCCCCCCCCCCCCCCCCCCCCCCCCCCCCCCCCCCCCCCCCCCCCCCCCCCCCCCCCCCCCCCCCCCCCCCCCCCCCCCCCCCCCCCCCCCCCCCCCCCCCCCCCCCCCCCCCCCCCCCCCCCCCCCCCCCCCCCCCCCCCCCCCCCCCCCCCCCCCCCCCCCCCCCCCCCCCCCCCCCCCCCCCCCCCCCCCCCCCCCCCCCCCCCCCCCCCCCCCCCCCCCCCCCCCCCCCCCCCCCCCCCCCCCCCCCCCCCCCCCCCCCCCCCCCCCCCCCCCCCCCCCCCCCCCCCCCCCCCCCCCCCCCCCCCCCCCCCCCCCCCCCCCCCCCCCCCCCCCCCCCCCCCCCCCCCCCCCCCCCCCCCCCCCCCCCCCCCCCCCCCCCCCCCCCCCCCCCCCCCCCCCCCCCCCCCCCCCCCCCCCCCCCCCCCCCCCCCCCCCCCCCCCCCCCCCCCCCCCCCCCCCCCCCCCCCCCCCCCCCCCCCCCCCCCCCCCCCCCCCCCCCCCCCCCCCCCCCCCCCCCCCCCCCCCCCCCCCCCCCCCCCCCCCCCCCCCCCCCCCCCCCCCCCCCCCCCCCCCCCCCCCCCCCCCCCCCCCCCCCCCCCCCCCCCCCCCCCCCCCCCCCCCCCCCCCCCCCCCCCCCCCCCCCCCCCCCCCCCCCCCCCCCCCCCCCCCCCCCCCCCCCCCCCCCCCCCCCCCCCCCCCCCCCCCCCCCCCCCCCCCCCCCCCCCCCCCCCCCCCCCCCCCCCCCCCCCCCCCCCCCCCCCCCCCCCCCCCCCCCCCCCCCCCCCCCCCCCCCCCCCCCCCCCCCCCCCCCCCCCCCCCCCCCCCCCCCCCCCCCCCCCCCCCCCCCCCCCCCCCCCCCCCCCCCCCCCCCCCCCCCCCCCCCCCCCCCCCCCCCCCCCCCCCCCCCCCCCCCCCCCCCCCCCCCCCCCCCCCCCCCCCCCCCCCCCCCCCCCCCCCCCCCCCCCCCCCCCCCCCCCCCCCCCCCCCCCCCCCCCCCCCCCCCCCCCCCCCCCCCCCCCCCCCCCCCCCCCCCCCCCCCCCCCCCCCCCCCCCCCCCCCCCCCCCCCCCCCCCCCCCCCCCCCCCCCCCCCCCCCCCCCCCCCCCCCCCCCCCCCCCCCCCTCTGAATCCTCTCTCAGTACGCCGCGGGCCTCCTTTTATAGTCAAAAGGGGCTACCACAGTGGCACACAGGAGGTGTAAAGTTATACAGTGTACAAGCTTATCGTCTGACATCACAGGACAAAACGCATTAAATGCGCTGCTTAAGTGTCCTCTTGCTTTATTGGGGATGGCAAAGGAGCCCGTCCCGTCCGTCGCCGCCTCGCCTTGCTCCGACACATGTCCAAGCCAACGAGGCATGCGGCGCCATGTAGGCTGGCAGGCTGCTGAGCTGGTGTGGTGGCAGGGTCTTCACGAAGATCTGCATGCCACCACCCAGGTGCTTGGCTAGTTGGATTAGGAGCCACGTATAGCCACGTGGGTACTTGCTTAGTTGATGGGTCGGCCGCTGAGCTGGGGCGGTGTCGGGGCGGCAAGGCCTTGCCGCGGTCTTGCTGATACTCCCGGCAAGGGGCTTGCCGGGGCCTTGCGGGCGCCCTCGGCAAGAGTCTTGCCAGGGCCTTGTGGGTATCTTCGGCAGGAGCCTTGCCGTGGCCTCGTGGGCATCCTCGGCAAGGAGCCTCGCTATTGTCTTGTCTTTTGGTTCTTATCTAGGCCTCATGGGCCCTTTGTCTTCACAAAGATCTGCATGCCACCATGCACGCGCCTCCCTCCAATGTTGTCGATGGTGTTGGAACTCTCAGGCTCAAGGGTGGTGGCCATGCTGGTGTTGGGCAAGTTGCCCCGGCAAGGCTCTTGCCGGGGCTGCGTGGACCGCCCGGCAAGGGTCTTGCCGGGGGAAACCCATCTTGCTGCCTCGTCCTTCTACGCCCCTGGTCGGAGTGCTGCTCTGGTGGTCTTGTACTTTTGCTTCCTTCCTCTGCCCCGCTAAGTGTGGCCACAGGTGCGGCTCTAACTGCCCGTGCACAAGTAAAGGGGTACAAAGAAGGGCCCCTACTTTTGTACACCGACAGTCTGGTTCCTAATCCCGACTTGTGTGGGAATCATGGTCCCCATCATCCTTTCCTCGCCGGGACAATGCTCTAATAATGATGATCATCACACTTTTATTTACTTACAACTCAATATTACAACTCGTTACTAGAACAATATGACTCTATATGAATGCCTCTGGCAGTGTACTAGGATGTGCAATGTGTTGGAAATATGCCCTAGAGGCAATAATAAAGTGGTTATTATTATATTTCCTTAATCATGATAAAGGTTTATTATGCTATAATTGTATTGATCGGAAAATTAAATACATGTGTGAATACATAAACAAATACCAAGTCCCTAGTAAGCCTCTACTTGACTAGATCGTTGATCAAAGATGGTTAAGGTTTCCTAACCATAGACACGAGTCATCGTTTCATAACGAGATCACATCATTAGGAGAATGATGTGATGGACAAGACCTATCCGTTAGCATAGCATATGATCGTTCAATTTATTGCTACTGCTTTCTTAATGTCAAATATTTGTTCCTTCGACCATGAGATCATGCAACTCCTGGACTCCGGAGGAATGCCTTGTGTGTATCAAATGTCACTTCGTAACTGGGTGATCATAAAGGTGCTCTATAGGTATCTTCGAAGGTGTCTGTTGAGTTGGCATGGATCAAGATTGGGATTTGTCATTCTGTACAACGGAAAGGTATCTCTGGGCCCTCTCGGTAATACAGCATCACAAGAAGCTTGCAAGCAAAGTGACTAAGGAGTTAGTTACAAGATGATGTACTACAGAACGAGTAAAGAGACTCGCTGGTACGAGATTGAACTAGGTATGGAGATACCGACGATCGAATCTCGGGCAAATAACATACCGACAAACAAAGGGAACTACATATGTTGTCATAAAGGTTCGATCGATAAAGATCTACGTAGAATATTGATGTCTGCTAGGACTACGTCAATATTTCCCCAAAGAGGAAGGGATGATGCAGCACAATGATGGTAGGTATTTCCCTTAGTGATGAAACCAAGGTTATCGAACTAGTAGGAGAACCAAGCAACACAATGTAAACAACACCTGCACACAAATAACAACCACTCGCAACCCGACGTGTTAAAGGGGTTGTCAATCCCTTTCGAGTAACGGCGCCAGAAATTGGCTCGTGGACGGGATAAAGTTGTAATAGATTGATAGATCGAACGCCAACTAAAATAAATAAGAATAAAACGCAGCAAGGTATTTTTGTATTTTTGGTTTAATAGATCTGAAAATAAAAGCAAAGGAAAGTAGACCACAAGGGCAAATAATATGAGAAAGAGATCCGGGGGCCGTAGGTTTCACTAGTGGCTTCTCTCGAGAAAAATAGCAAATGGTGGGTAAACAAATTACTGTTGGGCAATTGATAGAACTTCAAGTAATCATGATGATATCCAAGCAATGATCATTATATAGGCATCATGTCCAAGATTAGTAGACCAACTCCTGCCTGCATCTACTACTATTACTCCACACATCGACCGCTATCCAGCATGCATCTAGTGTATTAAGTTCATGGAGAAATGGAGTAATGCAATAAGAACGATGACATGATGTAGACAAGATCTATATATGTAGAGATAGACCCCATCGTTTTATCCTTAGTAGCAACGATACATACGTGTTGGTTCCCCTTCTGTCACTGGGATCAAGCACCGTAAGATCGAACCCACTACAAAGCACCTCTTCCCATTGCAAGATAAATAGATCAAGTTGGCCAAACAAAACCCAAATGTCGGAGAAGAAATACGAGGCTATAAGAAATCATGCATATAAGAGATAAAAGAAACTCAAATAACTTTCATGGATATAAAAAGATAGATCTGATCATAAACTCAAAGTTCATCCGATCCCAACAAACACACCGCAAAAAGAGTTACATCATATGGATCTCCAAGAGACCATTGTATTGAGAATCCAGCGAGAGAGAGGAAGCCATCTAGCTACTAACTATGGACCCGAAGGTCTACAAAGAACTACTCACGCATCATCGGAGAGGCACCAATGGAAATGGTGAACCCCTCTGTGATGGTGTCTCGATTAGATCTGGTGGTTCTAGACTCTACAGTGGCTGGAATTGATTTTCGTCGACTCCCCTAGGGTTTCTGGAATATTGGGGTATTTATAGAGCAAAGAGGCGGTCCGAGGGTTACCCAAGGTGGGCACGACCCACCAGGGCGTGCTTGGCCCTCCTGGCGTGACCTGGTGGGTTGTGCTCCCCTCGGAGCACCCCCAGGCGCTGCCTTGGCCCATTGGGTGTCTTCTGGTCCATAAAAAATCTCCGTGAAGTTTCGTTGCATTTGGACTCCGTTTGGTATTGATTTCCTGCGATGTAAAAAACATGCAGAAAACAGCAACTGGCACTTGGCACTATGTCAATAGGTTAGTACTAAAAAATGATATAAAATGACTATAAAATGATTATAAAACATCCAAGATTGATAATATAATAGCATGGAACAAATAAAAATTATAGATACGTTGGAGACGTATCAGCATCCCCAAGCTTAACTCCTGCTCGTCCTCGAGTAGGTAAGTGATAAAAATAGAACTTTTGATGTGGAATGCTGCCTAACATGTCATATCATATTCTTTTATTTATAGCATGGACATTTGGACTTTTATGTGATTCAAAGCAATAGTCTAGTTTTGACATGATAACTTAAATACTCAAGCATACCAACAAGCAACCATGTCTTTCAAAATATCAACGCTAAAATAAGTTATCCCTAGCCCATCATGCTCAATCATTGATCCATTCATGAAACACACTCGCATATTAGCTACACCCATTACTCAAGTACGATCATATTGCCTCCTAGTTGGTGCTTTTATAAGAGAAGATGGAGACTCAAATTCAAAATAAAAATTGCATAAAGTAAATAAAAGGCCCTTCGCAGAGGGAAGTAGGGATTTGTAGAGGTGCCAGAGCTCAAAGCGAAAAACTTAGAGATAAAAACATTTTGGGAGGTGTGCCTTTCCCACCAACGAAAACAACTTAGAGTTTCCAATAATTTCCATGCTAGATATATCATAGGCGGTTCCCAAATAGAAAATAAAATTTATTCCTTTTTCCACCATACTTTCACTTTCCATGGCTAGCCGTATCCACGGTTGCCTTCCATACCAACAGTTTCCAAGCAATTTATTATTTGACAACATAAAGTAAATTCATTTTTCATTTCGGGACTGGGTATCCCTAATACCTTTGCCTTACTCTCATGCAATGACAAGTGAATAAACACTCATTGTGAGAATAACACATCTAGCATGGAAAATATTTGCCACCCCTCACCGCTCCGCGAGCAGTACGAACACACAAAAGAGAAGTTTATTTTGAAAATTAGAGATGGCACATAAAAATTTGCTTAGAACGGCAAAAGAATACCGCATATAGGTAGATATAGTGGACTCATGTGGCAAAACTGGTTTAAAGGATTTTGGATGCACAAGTAGAGATCATACTTAGTGCAAAATGAAGGCTAGCAAAAGATTGAGAAGCGACCAACCAAGAAACGAATAATCTCATAAGCGAGCATTAAGTATAATTAACACCGAATAATGCACCATAAGTAGGATATAATTTCATTGCGTGACCATTGACTTTCGTGCTTGCATAGGGAATCACAAACCTTAACACCAATATTCTTACTAAAGTATAATTACTCATCAACATGACTCACATATCACATCATCATATCTCAAAACTATTACAAGGAATCAAGTTTATTTTGTCCAATGATCTTCATGAATTTTTTTATTATATCCTTCTTGGATATCTATCACTTTGGGACTAATTTTTATCTGTCGCTTTTGAAAAGCTCAAACAAATATAAGTGAAGATCATGAGCATAATATTTCTTTCTCTGAAAATAATTTAAGTGAAGCAGGAGAGAATTTCTTGAAAATTTTAATAACTCTCAAATAAATCTAAGTGAAGCAAGAGAGCATTTCTTCAAAAATACTAAAGCACACCGTGCTCAAAAAGATATAAGTGAAGCACTAGAGCAAGTCCATAGCTCATAAAAAATTTAAGTGAAGCATAGAGAGCAATTCTAACAAGTCATGACATAATTTTAGCTCTCTCAAATAGGTGTGTCCAGCAAGGAATCAAGACTTAAAAAACAAAATAAAACAAGCAAAGACTCATATCATACAAGACGCTCCAAGCAAAACTCATAGTATGTGACGAATAAAAATATAGCTTCGAGTAAAATACCGATGGTCGTTAGAAGAAAGAGGGGATGCCACTCGGGGGCATCCCCAAGCTTAGTTGCTTTCTCTCTTTTGGATAATAGCTTGGGATGCCGGGGCATCCCTAAGCTTAGGCTATTCTTACTCCTTATTCCTTCATCCATCATAAGATAACCCAAAACTTGAAAACTTCAATCACACAAAACTCAACAAAACCTTCGTGAGATCCGTTAGTATAAGAAAGCAAATCACTACTATAAGTACTGTATCAAACCAATTCATATTTTGTCCTTGCATTATATATACTGTATTCCAACCCCCCCCCCCCCCCCCCCCCCCCCCCCCCCCCCCCCCCCCCCCCCCCCCCCCCCCCCCCCCCCCCCCCCCCCCCCCCCCCCCCCCCCCCCCCCCCCCCCCCCCCCCCCCCCCCCCCCCCCCCCCCCCCCCCCCCCCCCCCCCCCCCCCCCCCCCCCCCCCCCCCCCCCCCCCCCCCCCCCCCCCCCCCCCCCCCCCCCCCCCCCCCCCCCCCCCCCCCCCCCCCCCCCCCCCCCCCCCCCCCCCCCCCCCCCCCCCCCCCCCCCCCCCCCCCCCCCCCCCCCCCCCCCCCCCCCCCCCCCCCCCCCCCCCCCCCCCCCCCCCCCCCCCCCCCCCCCCCCCCCCCCCCCCCCCCCCCCCCCCCCCCCCCCCCCCCCCCCCCCCCCCCCCCCCCCCCCCCCCCCCCCCCCCCCCCCCCCCCCCCCCCCCCCCCCCCCCCCCCCCCCCCCCCCCCCCCCCCCCCCCCCCCCCCCCCCCCCCCCCCCCCCCCCCCCCCCCCCCCCCCCCCCCCCCCCCCCCCCCCCCCCCCCCCCCCCCCCCCCCCCCCCCCCCCCCCCCCCCCCCCCCCCCCCCCCCCCCCCCCCCCCCCCCCCCCCCCCCCCCCCCCCCCCCCCCCCCCCCCCCCCCCCCCCCCCCCCCCCCCCCCCCCCCCCCCCCCCCCCCCCCCCCCCCCCCCCCCCCCCCCCCCCCCCCCCCCCCCCCCCCCCCCCCCCCCCCCCCCCCCCCCCCCCCCCCCCCCCCCCCCCCCCCCCCCCCCCCCCCCCCCCCCCCCCCCCCCCCCCCCCCCCCCCCCCCCCCCCCCCCCCCCCCCCCCCCCCCCCCCCCCCCCCCCCCCCCCCCCCCCCCCCCCCCCCCCCCCCCCCCCCCCCCCCCCCCCCCCCCCCCCCCCCCCCCCCCCCCCCCCCCCCCCCCCCCCCCCCCCCCCCCCCCCCCCCCCCCCCCCCCCCCCCCCCCCCCCCCCCCCCCCCCCCCCCCCCCCCCCCCCCCCCCCCCCCCCCCCCCCCCCCCCCCCCCCCCCCCCCCCCCCCCCCCCCCCCCCCCCCCCCCCCCCCCCCCCCCCCCCCCCCCCCCCCCCCCCCCCCCCCCCCCCCCCCCCCCCCCCCCCCCCCCCCCCCCCCCCCCCCCCCCCCCCCCCCCCCCCCCCCCCCCCCCCCCCCCCCCCCCCCCCCCCCCCCCCCCCCCCCCCCCCCCCCCCCCCCCCCCCCCCCCCCCCCCCCCCCCCCCCCCCCCCCCCCCCCCCCCCCCCCCCCCCCCCCCCCCCCCCCCCCCCCCCCCCCCCCCCCCCCCCCCCCCCCCCCCCCCCCCCCCCCCCCCCCCCCCCCCCCCCCCCCCCCCCCCCCCCCCCCCCCCCCCCCCCCCCCCCCCCCCCCCCCCCCCCCCCCCCCCCCCCCCCCCCCCCCCCCCCCCCCCCCCCCCCCCCCCCCCCCCCCCCCCCCCCCCCCCCCCCCCCCCCCCCCCCCCCCCCCCCCCCCCCCCCCCCCCCCCCCCCCCCCCCCCCCCCCCCCCCCCCCCCCCCCCCCCCCCCCCCCCCCCCCCCCCCCCCCCCCCCCCCCCCCCCCCCCCCCCCCCCCCCCCCCCCCCCCCCCCCCCCCCCCCCCCCCCCCCCCCCCCCCCCCCCCCCCCCCCCCCCCCCCCCCCCCCCCCCCCCCCATATTTCCAATAGTCTCCCACTTGCACTAGAGTCAATAATCTAGTTCACATCGCTATGTGATTAACACTCATAGGTCACATCGCCATGTGACTAACACCCAAAGAGTTTACTAGAGTCAATAATCTAGTTCACATTGCCATGTGATTAACACTGAATGAGTTCTAGGGTTTGACCATGTTATGCTTGTGAGAGAGGTTTTAGTCAACGGGTCTGCAACATTCAGATCCGTGTGTACTTCGCAAATTTCTATGTCATATTGTAGATGTTGCTACCATGCTCCACTTGGAGCTATTCCAAATGGTTGCTCCACTATACGTATCCGGTTTGCTACTCAGAGTCATCCAGATAGGTGTTAAAGCTTGCATCGACGTAACCCTTTACGCTGAACTCTTCATCACCTCCATAATCGAGAAACATTTCCTTATTCCCAAGGACAATTTTGACCGCTGTCCAATGATCCACTCCTGGATCACTCTTATACCCCCTTGCCAGACACGTGGCAAGGCACATCGCGGTCCACAACATGGCATATCGTATAGAGCCTATGGCTAAGGCATAGGGGACAACTTTCGTCCTTTCTCTTTCTTCTGCTGTGGTCGAGCTTCAAGTCTTAACTTCACACCTTACAACTCAGGCAAGAACTCCTTCTTTGACTGATCCATCTTGAACTCCTTCAAGATCATGTCAAGGTATGTGCTCTGTGAAAGTCTTATCAGGCGTCTTGATCTATCTCTATAGATCTTGATACCCAACATGTAAGCAGTTTTAAATAGGTCTTCCTTTGAAAAACTCCATTCAAACAACCCTTTATGCTTTCCATAAATTCTACATCATTTCTGATCAACAATATATCATCCACATATACCTATCAGAAATGTTGTAGTGCTCCCACTCACTTTCTTGTAAATGCAAGTTTCTTGCAAACTTTGTATAAACCCAAAAAGCTTTGATCACCTTCATCAAAGCGTATGATCCAACTCCGAGATGCTTGCTCCAGTCCATAGAAGGACCGCTGGAGTTTGCATACCTTTTAGCATCCTTAGGATCGACAAAACCTTCTGTTTGTATCACATACAACCTTTCCTCACGAAAACCGTCAAGGAAACTTTGTTTTGACATCCATCTGCCAGATTTCGTAAATGAAAATGCAGCAACTGCTAAGATAATTCTAACAGATTTTAGCATCGCTATGATTGAGAAAGTCTCATCACAGTCAACTCCTTGAACTTGTCGGAAACTTCTTTGAGACAAGTCGAGCTTCATAAATAGTGACATTACCATCAACGTCTGTCTTCTTCTTAAAGATCCATTTATTCTAAATGGCTTGCCGATCATCGGGCAAGTCCACCAAAGTCCGTACTTTGTTCTTATACATGGATCCTATCTCGGATTTCATGGCTCCTAGCCATTTGTTGGAATCCGGGCCCACCATCGCTTCTTCATAGCTCATAGGTTCATCGTTGTCCAACAACATGACCTTTAAGACAGGGTTACCACTGAGAAGTTGTACACACCCTTGTCGACCTACGAGGTTCGATAGTAATTTGACCTAAAGCTTCATGATCATCATCATTAGCTTTCTCTTCAACTGACGTAGTTGCCACAGAAACATCTTTCTGTGCTGCGCTACTCTCTGGTTGAAGTGAAGGTTCAACAACCTCATCAAGTTCTATCTTCCTCCCACTCAATTCTTTCGAGAGAAACTCTTTCTCGAGAAAGGACCTGTTCATAGTGACAAACACTTTGCCCTCAGATCTGAGATAGAAGGTATACCCAATCGTCTTGTTTAGGTATTCTATGAAGACACAATTTTCCGCTTTGGGTTCGAGCTTTTCTGGCCGACCCCCCCCCCCCCCCCCCCCCCCCCCCCCCCCCCCCCCCCCCCCCCCCCCCCCCCAAAACTGCTTACATGTTGGGTATCAAGATCTATAGAGATAGATCAAGACGCCTAATAAGACTTTCACAGAGCACATACCTTGACATGATCTTGAAGGAGTTCAAGATGGATCAGTAAAAGAATTATGTTAGCAGTTGCTGCATTTTCATTTATGAAATCTGGCAGATGGATGTCAAAACAAAGTTTCCTTGACAGTTTCCGTGAGGAAAGGATGTATGTGATACAACCAGAAGGTTTTGTCGATCCTAAGGATGCTAAAAGGTATGCAAACTCCAGCGATCCTTCTATGGACTGGAGCAAGCATCTTGGAGTTGGAACATACACTTTGATGAGGTGATCAAAACATTTGGGTTTATACAAAGTTTGCAAGAAACTTGTATTTGCAAGAAAGTGAGTGGGAGCACTACAACATTTTTGATAAGTATATGTGGATGACATATTCCTGATCAAAAATGATGTAGAATTTTTGGAAAGCATAAAGGGTTGTTTGAATGGAGTTTTTCAAAGGAAGACCTGTGTACCCCCCCCCCCCCCCCCCCCCCCCCCCCCCCCCCCCCCCCCCCCCCCCCCCCCCCCCCCCCCCCCCCCCCCCCCCCCCCCCCCCCCCCCCCCCCCCCCCCCCCCCCCCCCCCCCCCCCCCCCCCCCCCCCCCCCCCCCCCCCCCCCCCCCCCCCCCCCCCCCCCCCCCCCCCCCCCCCCCCCCCCCCCCCCCCCCCCCCCCCCCCCCCCCCCCCCCCCCCCCCCCCCCCCCCCCCCCCCCCCCCCCCCCCCCCCCCCCCCCCCCCCCCCCCCCCCCCCCCCCCCCCCCCCCCCCCCCCCCCCCCCCCCCCCCCCCCCCCCCCCCCCCCCCCCCCCCCCCCCCCCCCCCCCCCCCCCCCCCCCCCCCCCCCCCCCCCCCCCCCCCCCCCCCCCCCCCCCCCCCCCCCCCCCCCCCCCCCCCCCCCCCCCCCCCCCCCCCCCCCCCCCCCCCCCCCCCCCCCCCCCCCCCCCCCCCCCCCCCCCCCCCCCCCCCCCCCCCCCCCCCCCCCCCCCCCCCCCCCCCCCCCCCCCCCCCCCCCCCCCCCCCCCCCCCCCCCCCCCCCCCCCCCCCCCCCCCCCCCCCCCCCCCCCCCCCCCCCCCCCCCCCCCCCCCCCCCCCCCCCCCCCCCCCCCCCCCCCCCCCCCCCCCCCCCCCCCCCCCCCCCCCCCCCCCCCCCCCCCCCCCCCCCCCCCCCCCCCCCCCCCCCCCCCCCCCCCCCCCCCCCCCCCCCCCCCCCCCCCCCCCCCCCCCCCCCCCCCCCCCCCCCCCCCCCCCCCCCCCCCCCCCCCCCCCCCCCCCCCCCCCCCCCCCCCCCCCCCCCCCCCCCCCCCCCCCCCCCCCCCCCCCCCCCCCCCCCCCCCCCCCCCCCCCCCCCCCCCCCCCCCCCCCCCCCCCCCCCCCCCCCCCCCCCCCCCCCCCCCCCCCCCCCCCCCCCCCCCCCCCCCCCCCCCCCCCCCCCCCCCCCCCCCCCCCCCCCCCCCCCCCCCCCCCCCCCCCCCCCCCCCCCCCCCCCCCCCCCCCCCCCCCCCCCCCCCCCCCCCCCCCCCCCCCCCCCCCCCCCCCCCCCCCCCCCCCCCCCCCCCCCCCCCCCCCCCCCCCCCCCCCCCCCCCCCCCCCCCCCCCCCCCCCCCCCCCCCCCCCCCCCCCCCCCCCCCCCCCCCCCCCCCCCCCCCCCCCCCCCCCCCCCCCCCCCCCCCCCCCCCCCCCCCCCCCCCCCCCCCCCCCCCCCCCCCCCCCCCCCCCCCCCCCCCCCCCCCCCCCCCCCCCCCCCCCCCCCCCCCCCCCCCCCCCCCCCCCCCCCCCCCCCCCCCCCCCCCCCCCCCCCCCCCCCCCCCCCCCCCCCCCCCCCCCCCCCCCCCCCCCCCCCCCCCCCCCCCCCCCCCCCCCCCCCCCCCCCCCCCCCCCCCCCCCCCCCCCCCCCCCCCCCCCCCCCCCCCCCCCCCCCCCCCCCCCCCCCCCCCCCCCCCCCCCCCCCCCCCCCCCCCCCCCCCCCCCCCCCCCCCCCCCCCCCCCCCCCCCCCCCCCCCCCCCCCCCCCCCCCCCCCCCCCCCCCCCCCCCCCCCCCCCCCCCCCCCCCCCCCCCCCCCCCCCCCCCCCCCCCCCCCCCCCCCCCCCCCCCCCCCCCCCCCCCCCCCCCCCCCCCCCCCCCCCCCCCCCCCCCCCCCCCCCCCCCCCCCCCCCCCCCCCCCCCCCCCCCCCCCCCCCCCCCCCCCCCCCCCCCCCCCCCCCCCCCCCCCCCCCCCCCCCCCCCCCCCCCCCCCCCCCCCCCCCCCCCCCCCCCCCCCCCCCCCCCCCCCCCCCCCCCCCCCCCCCCCCCCCCCCCCCCCCCCCCCCCCCCCCCCCCCCCCCCCCCCCCCCCCCCCCCCCCCCCCCCCCCCCCCCCCCCCCCCCCCCCCCCCCCCCCCCCCCCCCCCCCCCCCCCCCCCCCCCCCCCCCCCCCCCCCCCCCCCCCCCCCCCCCCCCCCCCCCCCCCCCCCCCCCCCCCCCCCCCCCCCCCCCCCCCCCCCCCCCCCCCCCCCCCCCCCCCCCCCCCCCCCCCCCCCCCCCCCCCCCCCCCCCCCCCCCCCCCCCCCCCCCCCCCCCCCCCCCCCCCCCCCCCCCCCCCCCCCCCCCCCCCCCCCCCCCCCCCCCCCCCCCCCCCCCCCCCCCCCCCCCCCCCCCCCCCCCCCCCCCCCCCCCCCCCCCCCCCCCCCCCCCCCCCCCCCCCCCCCCCCCCCCCCCCCCCCCCCCCCCCCCCCCCCCCCCCCCCCCCCCCCCCCCCCCCCCCCCCCCCCCCCCCCCCCCCCCCCCCCCCCCCCCCCCCCCCCCCCCCCCCCCCCCCCCCCCCCCCCCCCCCCCCCCCCCCCCCCCCCCCCCCCCCCCCCCCCCCCCCCCCCCCCCCCCCCCCCCCCCCCCCCCCCCCCCCCCCCCCCCCCCCCCCCCCCCCCCCCCCCCCCCCCCCCCCCCCCCCCCCCCCCCCCCCCCCCCCCCCCCCCCCCCCCCCCCCCCCCCCCCCCCCCCCCCCCCCCCCCCCCCCCCCCCCCCCCCCCCCCCCCCCCCCCCCCCCCCCCCCCCCCCCCCCCCCCCCCCCCCCCCCCCCCCCCCCCCCCCCCCCCCCCCCCCCCCCCCCCCCCCCCCCCCCCCCCCCCCCCCCCCCCCCCCCCCCCCCCCCCCCCCCCCCCCCCCCCCCCCCCCCCCCCCCCCCCCCCCCCCCCCCCCCCCCCCCCCCCCCCCCCCCCCCCCCCCCCCCCCCCCCCCCCCCCCCCCCCCCCCCCCCCCCCCCCCCCCCCCCCCCCCCCCCCCCCCCCCCCCCCCCCCCCCCCCCCCCCCCCCCCCCCCCCCCCCCCCCCCCCCCCCCCCCCCCCCCCCCCCCCCCCCCCCCCCCCCCCCCCCCCCCCCCCCCCCCCCCCCCCCCCCCCCCCCCCCCCCCCCCCCCCCCCCCCCCCCCCCCCCCCCCCCCCCCCCCCCCCCCCCCCCCCCCCCCCAAAAAACATACACTGTACAATAAAAATCCTAAGGCATAGAAACATAGAATAATCCTACACTATACAATAAAGAAATTACAACCGAATATACCCACTGGGCATTATAGTTCGGCACCAGTGATAATAAAGCGTACACAAACAACAAATTACATACACTGGACAAATAAAGCTCATACATCATGGACACGCATCAACAGAACTTACCATTTGAACTTTAATCTCTTCAAAAAATAGGATTGGCCGGATTCAGATAGCACAAATTTCAGTCTGCAAAATCTCCATTTCCTTCGTCGTTACCTCAGTGTCTTGTTTCATTTTTTGACTCCTGCATCTAATACCTGCATGTCCAGTCTCAACTTGTTGATTGTACATTGAGAATCATGTACCCGTTATCTTGCCACCTCTAGTTGATGCTCGAGAACATCAGCACATTCCAATGCCAATCCATAATCATTCGTTAACGGCCATGCCGCACTGCTCGCAGATCTTTGTGTCGATGTCACTTCATCCTGAAATGTTTCTGTAAGTACACATGACTAGGGCAAAAATATAGTTACAAGAGTGAAGCGAGCAAGATACACTATTTTGTACATGGCAAAACAGGACTAACAATAATGTTACACGTCATGAAGCATAAGCAAGTGATATTTTAAAAATTATAAAAATGGTAGTCTGTGCAACCTACATACAGAAATCTCTCTTAGCTCACCAGAGGAGCATGTTGTTAGGGCGAAATCCAAAACACAGACAAGTTACAAATTAGGACAACACGTTGCGTACAAGTAAGCAAGCAGTTGGCCATTCTGTAGCTCAATTAAAGTCTTAGGGAGCATAATAAACAGCAGAGGGATTCATACAAACCTACTACAGCAAGCAAAGCTATGCAATCATTAGCCTAGTATAAACTAGATTGTGAGCATCATGCAGTAATAGTTGGTTAGTAGACTTCAAATCTTCAGGCACACTTTGCGAGAGTAATTAAATGGTAAGGCCTTTAATTATGTCAAATAATAGTTATACAAGTACCCAACATCAGGCATCATTGTTTGGGCATCTCAATAACTGAGGACAAATAATGCAATTGAAAAGAGCAAATTACTATGCCTGAAACAAACAAGCATGCCATCATCTCCATGCTTGATCTTGCTCCAATGATCATCCTTCTTGTCCAAGCTTGGCCCTTCATTTGTAAGCAAGACAAATGTATCCAATTTAGGCAACATCATATTGTCACGAACATTAGAATCATTACCAAGAAATGAAAGTACCTGGTAATTTAATTGGCGTGCGCGAGCTCTAGTAATTGGTCATGTATATGTATCAGTAGGGGTTGTGGGTGTAACTTTGTTAGTGATGTCCTCATCAATACTGGCCCATTCAGGTTAAAAGGCCGGGCCTGTCAAAATAAGCGGGCCGGCCCATTAGCGGCCTACTTGATTCAGGCCCATTTACAAGCACGGTCCATACAAATCACCTAGAATCGGCCTATCAAAGGCCCATTCTACATTTGACAATTTCCAGCCAATCGTCAGTTTTAGTCCGTTAATGGCCCACTACGTCTTTGGGCCCAATTGCGGCCTGAGCTTCTTTCGGCCTGTTAGCAGCCCATCGTCAGTTCTAGCCCGTTAACGGCCGGAACATCTTTCTTCCTTTTCTCGACCCATTCTGCAGTTCGGCCAATTCTAGCCCGCTGTGACTTTAGGCCTGTACTCGGCCCATTTGGTAAATGGATCAACTCCTAGCCCATTTTGTCTCTCGGCCTGTTAACGGCCCGCACAACATTTGGGCCTTTTACTTTAGGTCCATTAGGGGCCCACGTTCTGCAGGGCATCATTTCAGCCCAGCGCGACTTTCGGCCTGTTAAAAGCCTAGTTTGCAAATTGGGCCTCCATTGCCCCATAACACTTTCGGCCTCTTACTGGCCCGTAAAGTAAAAGGGCCGAGACAAAATTGACATATATTTCGGCCTGCTAGAGGCCCGCGGGCCATTTCCATTTATACGGCCCTATCGAGCTTTTGGCCTGTTAACGGCCTGCTAAGAGCCCCGTTGTTACGATGGGCCACATCATTTGGGATCCACTTAATATTATTTTGACCAGCCCCAATTAAGGCCCGCTTTGACTACACATGTTTGTTCGTTTGTATGGAGTCCAGGAAATGTTTGCGCGTGTTGGCCCCTGTTTCAATGATATAGCATATTCAAGAATTATCCTACTCTATACTATCGCCTCTAAAAAACATACACTGTACAATAAAAATCCTAAGGCATAGAAACATAGAATAATCCTACACTATACAATAAAGAAATTACAACCGAATATACCCACTGGGCACCCCCCCCCCCCCCCCCCCCCCCCCCCCCCCCCCCCCCCCCCCCCCCCCCCCCCCCCCCCCCCCCCCCCCCCCCCCCCCCCCCCCCCCCCCCCCCCCCCCCCCCCCCCCCCCCCCCCCCCCCCCCCCCCCCCCCCCCCCCCCCCCCCCCCCCCCCCCCCCCCCCCCCCCCCCCCCCCCCCCCCCCCCCCCCCCCCCCCCCCCCCCCCCCCCCCCCCCCCCCCCCCCCCCCCCCCCCCCCCCCCCCCCCCCCCCCCCCCCCCCCCCCCCCCCCCCCCCCCCCCCCCCCCCCCCCCCCCCCCCCCCCCCCCCCCCCCCCCCCCCCCCCCCCCCCCCCCCCCCCCCCCCCCCCCCCCCCCCCCCCCCCCCCCCCCCCCCCCCCCCCCCCCCCCCCCCCCCCCCCCCCCCCCCCCCCCCCCCCCCCCCCCCCCCCCCCCCCCCCCCCCCCCCCCCCCCCCCCCCCCCCCCCCCCCCCCCCCCCCCCCCCCCCCCCCCCCCCCCCCCCCCCCCCCCCCCCCCCCCCCCCCCCCCCCCCCCCCCCCCCCCCCCCCCCCCCCCCCCCCCCCCCCCCCCCCCCCCCCCCCCCCCCCCCCCCCCCCCCCCCCCCCCCCCCCCCCCCCCCCCCCCCCCCCCCCCCCCCCCCCCCCCCCCCCCCCCCCCCCCCCCCCCCCCCCCCCCCCCCCCCCCCCCCCCCCCCCCCCCCCCCCCCCCCCCCCCCCCCCCCCCCCCCCCCCCCCCCCCCCCCCCCCCCCCCCCCCCCCCCCCCCCCCCCCCCCCCCCCCCCCCCCCCCCCCCCCCCCCCCCCCCCCCCCCCCCCCCCCCCCCCCCCCCCCCCCCCCCCCCCCCCCCCCCCCCCCCCCCCCCCCCCCCCCCCCCCCCCCCCCCCCCCCCCCCCCCCCCCCCCCCCCCCCCCCCCCCCCCCCCCCCCCCCCCCCCCCCCCCCCCCCCCCCCCCCCCCCCCCCCCCCCCCCCCCCCCCCCCCCCCCCCCCCCCCCCCCCCCCCCCCCCCCCCCCCCCCCCCCCCCCCCCCCCCCCCCCCCCCCCCCCCCCCCCCCCCCCCCCCCCCCCCCCCCCCCCCCCCCCCCCCCCCCCCCCCCCCCCCCCCCCCCCCCCCCCCCCCCCCCCCCCCCCCCCCCCCCCCCCCCCCCCCCCCCCCCCCCCCCCCCCCCCCCCCCCCCCCCCCCCCCCCCCCCCCCCCCCCCCCCCCCCCCCCCCCCCCCCCCCCCCCCCCCCCCCCCCCCCCCCCCCCCCCCCCCCCCCCCCCCCCCCCCCCCCCCCCCCCCCCCCCCCCCCCCCCCCCCCCCCCCCCCCCCCCCCCCCCCCCCCCCCCCCCCCCCCCCCCCCCCCCCCCCCCCCCCCCCCCCCCCCCCCCCCCCCCCCCCCCCCCCCCCCCCCCCCCCCCCCCCCCCCCCCCCCCCCCCCCCCCCCCCCCCCCCCCCCCCCCCCCCCCCCCCCCCCCCCCCCCCCCCCCCCCCCCCCCCCCCCCCCCCCCCCCCCCCCCCCCCCCCCCCCCCCCCCCCCCCCCCCCCCCCCCCCCCCCCCCCCCCCCCCCCCCCCCCCCCCCCCCCCCCCCCCCCCCCCCCCCCCCCCCCCCCCCCCCCCCCCCCCCCCCCCCCCCCCCCCCCCCCCCCCCCCCCCCCCCCCCCCCCCCCCCCCCCCCCCCCCCCCCCCCCCCCCCCCCCCCCCCCCCCCCCCCCCCCCCCCCCCCCCCCCCCCCCCCCCCCCCCCCCCCCCCCCCCCCCCCCCCCCCCCCCCCCCCCCCCCCCCCCCCCCCCCCCCCCCCCCCCCCCCCCCCCCCCCCCCCCCCCCCCCCCCCCCCCCCCCCCCCCCCCCCCCCCCCCCCCCCCCCCCCCCCCCCCCCCCCCCCCCCCCCCCCCCCCCCCCCCCCCCCCCCCCCCCCCCCCCCCCCCCCCCCCCCCCCCCCCCCCCCCCCCCCCCCCCCCCCCCCCCCCCCCCCCCCCCCCCCCCCCCCCCCCCCCCCCCCCCCCCCCCCCCCCCCCCCCCCCCCCCCCCCCCCCCCCCCCCCCCCCCCCCCCCCCCCCCCCCCCCCCCCCCCCCCCCCCCCCCCCCCCCCCCCCCCCCCCCCCCCCCCCCCCCCCCCCCCCCCCCCCCCCCCCCCCCCCCCCCCCCCCCCCCCCCCCCCCCCCCCCCCCCCCCCCCCCCCCCCCCCCCCCCCCCCCCCCCCCCCCCCCCCCCCCCCCCCCCCCCCCCCCCCCCCCCCCCCCCCCCCCCCCCCCCCCCCCCCCCCCCCCCCCCCCCCCCCCCCCCCCCCCCCCCCCCCCCCCCCCCCCCCCCCCCCCCCCCCCCCCCCCCCCCCCCCCCCCCCCCCCCCCCCCCCCCCCCCCCCCCCCCCCCCCCCCCCCCCCCCCCCCCCCCCCCCCCCCCCCCCCCCCCCCCCCCCCCCCCCCCCCCCCCCCCCCCCCCCCCCCCCCCCCCCCCCCCCCCCCCCCCCCCCCCCCCCCCCCCCCCCCCCCCCCCCCCCCCCCCCCCCCCCCCCCCCCCCCCCCCCCCCCCCCCCCCCCCCCCCCCCCCCCCCCCCCCCCCCCCCCCCCCCCCCCCCCCCCCCCCCCCCCCCCCCCCCCCCCCCCCCCCCCCCCCCCCCCCCCCCCCCCCCCCCCCCCCCCCCCCCCCCCCCCCCCCCCCCCCCCCCCCCCCCCCCCCCCCCCCCCCCCCCCCCCCCCCCCCCCCCCCCCCCCCCCCCCCCCCCCCCCCCCCCCCCCCCCCCCCCCCCCCCCCCCCCCCCCCCCCCCCCCCCCCCCCCCCCCCCCCCCCCCCCCCCCCCCCCCCCCCCCCCCCCCCCCCCCCCCCCCCCCCCCCCCCCCCCCCCCCCCCCCCCCCCCCCCCCCCCCCCCCCCCCCCCCCCCCCCCCCCCCCCCCCCCCCCCCCCCCCCCCCCCCCCCCCCCCCCCCCCCCCCCCCCCCCCCCCCCCCCCCCCCCCCCCCCCCCCCCCCCCCCCCCCCCCCCCCCCCCCCCCCCCCCCCCCCCCCCCCCCCCCCCCCCCCCCCCCCCCCCCCCCCCCCCCCCCCCCCCCCCCCCCCCCCCCCCCCCCCCCCCCCCCCCCCCCCCCCCCCCCCCCCCCCCCCCCCCCCCCCCCCCCCCCCCCCCCCCCCCCCCCCCCCCCCCCCCCCCCCCCCCCCCCCCCCCCCCCCCCCCCCCCCCCCCCCCCCCCCCCCCCCCCCCCCCCCCCCCCCCCCCCCCCCCCCCCCCCCCCCCCCCCCCCCCCCCCCCCCCCCCCCCCCCCCCCCCCCCCCCCCCCCCCCCCCCCCCCCCCCCCCCCCCCCCCCCCCCCCCCCCCCCCCCCCCCCCCCCCCCCCCCCCCCCCCCCCCCCCCCCCCCCCCCCCCCCCCCCCCCCCCCCCCCCCCCCCCCCCCCCCCCCCCCCCCCCCCCCCCCCCCCCCCCCCCCCCCCCCCCCCCCCCCCCCCCCCCCCCCCCCCCCCCCCCCCCCCCCCCCCCCCCCCCCCCCCCCCCCCCCCCCCCCCCCCCCCCCCCCCCCCCCCCCCCCCCCCCCCCCCCCCCCCCCCCCCCCCCCCCCCCCCCCCCCCCCCCCCCCCCCCCCCCCCCCCCCCCCCCCCCCCCCCCCCCCCCCCTATATCCTCCCAAGGAACACTAGGTACAGGCAAAGGCATATATAAACCATGAGAATTGAGTCGTGACTCAGCTCTTTGACATGTAGTGCAGCGAGCAACAAAACGCTCAACATCCCGTCTCATCTTTGGCCAAAAGAAATGTGTAGCAAGTATATCCTCCGTCTTCTTGACGCCAAAGTGTCCCATTAATCCTCCTCCATGCGCCTCCTGCAACAACAAAAGACGAACGGAGCTAGCTGGAATGCATAGCTTGTTAGCACGAAACACAAATCCATCGTTAAGAACGAACTTGTTCCAAGTTCTCCCTTCCTTACAATTCTGCAATACATCTTTAAATTCAGCATCATGAACATATTGATCTTTGATGGTCTCCAAACCAAATATTTTAAAGTCAAGTTGTGAAAGCATAGTATAACGACGAGACAAGGCATCAACAATAACATTTTCTTTACCCTTCTTGTGTTTAATGACATAAGGGAAAGTCTCAATGAATTCAACCCATTTAGCATGTCTACGGTTCAGTTTTGCTTGACTTTTAATGTGTTTCAAAGATTCATGATCAGAATGTATAACAAATTCCTTGGGCCATAAATAATGTTGCCATGTTTCTAAGGTCCGAACAAGAGCATATAATTCTTTATCATAAGTAGAATAGTTCAGACTAGGCCCACTCAATTTTTCAGAAAAGTATGCAACATGTTTTCCATCTTGTAATAACACACCTCCTAATCCAATTCCACTAGCATCACATTCAAGCTCAAAAGTCTTATTGAAATTAGGAAGTTGGAGTAAAGGAGCATGTGTCAACTTATCTTTCAATACCGTGAAGGCTTCTTCCTGTGCGATACCCCAAACAAAAGGCACATCCTTCTTTGTAAGCTCGTTGAGAGGTGCAGCAATGGTGCTGAAATCTCTCACAAAATGCCTATAAAAACCAGCGGGGCCAAGGAAACTCCTCACTTGTGTGACCGTTTTGGGCTGCGGCCAACTCTCAATAGCTTCAATCTTGGCTTTATCAACTTCAATTCCCTGTGGAGTAACAACATAGCCAAGAAAAGATACTCGGTCGGTGCAAAAGGTGCACTTTCCAAGGTTTCCAAACAAACGTGCATCACGTAGAGCAATAAAAACAGCACGTAAATGTTCCAAGTGTTCCTCCAAAGATTTGCTATAAATCAATATGTCATCAAAGTAAACTACCACAAATCGTCCAATGAAAGCACGTAAAACTTCGTTCATTAACCTCATGAAAGTACTAGGTGCATTAGTTAACCCAAAAGGCATGACTAACCACTCATATAATCCAAACTTAGTTTTAAATGCTGTTTTCCATTCATCCCCCAATTTCATATGAATTTGATGGTATCCACTACGCAAATCAACTTTGGAGAATATTGTAGAGCCACTCAATTCATCAAGCATATCATCTAGCCTAGGAATAGGATGACGATAACGAATAGTAATATTATTTATGCCTCTACAATCAACGCACATACGCGACGTACCATCCTTTTTCGGCACTAAAATGATAGGAATAGCACAAGGACTAAGGGATTCGCATATATAACCTTTGTCGAGCAATTCTTGTACTTGACGCATAATCTCCTTCGTCTCCTCTAGATTGGTACGGTATGGTGCACGGTTGGGTAGCGAAGCACCGGGAATTAAGTCAATTTGATGCTCAATCCCTCGAATAGGTGGTAATCCCGGTGGCACGTCTTGTGGAAAGACGTCAACGAACTCCTGCAAAATGTTAGTGACAGCAGGGGGCAAAGAGGAAGGCACGTCCTTGAATGAAAATAATGCCTCTTTGCACACAAAGGCATAGCAAACAGATTTGCTGAAATCTAGCTCATCAATATCAGATTTGGTGGCAAGTAAACATGCACTTTTCAATTTAATTTCAGAAACAACAGTAGATGGTTTATTATTAGACTTCATTTGGTGCTCAAATTATTTTGCCACAATCTGATTTTCACTCTTATTTGTCTCCTGTTTTGCTTTATTAGCTCTATTAATATCATCTTTCAAAATGGAATCAGGAGTCATAGGAAGCAAAGTAATATTTTTATCGTTATGAACAAGAGTATACTTCTCCACCATCTCCATGCTAGCCAAGTTATTGCAGCTCCCTCCATCTATGATCACGCGAACAGAACGTTCCTTCACAACTCCCTTTGTATGGAACAAATTATGCCTCTGATTTTGCTCAGCTTGTGTAACCTGCACACTCAAAACACGTTGAGCAACTAAACATTCATACCTGTCAGCATCTTCAGGACTAAATCTAGGTCGTACAAGGCCAATGGGCCCAAGTGGAGGTGATGTAACACCTTTGGACTTGTAGTTTGACTCGGATTCTGCTGCAGCATCAGATTGTTTCATCCACAACTCAACGCTCCGGATGAATTTGAAGGTGATTCCAATTGGGTTGGAAAGAGGACGAAATCTAGTTTCCAACAAAAAAAGAATCACCCAATTCGGAGTCCGTATGAAAAACTTATGTGCGTTTTGAGTCAGGTATGTCTGTGCAGTCCGAATCTGAATCCAGAACGTGAGAGACTTGGACTCTATCTTCTCTTGGGCCAAAAGTGACGTGAGAGAACTTTTTGGACAGCAAATAAACATCTCTTTCTTCCTTATCTTCATATGTGGATTGTACAAATGTCCCATACACCTGCAATTAGACAAAACACAAAAGTGTGTGAAGTATTTTTGTTCTGGATAACATAAATAGATTATTGAATACTTTGCACTAGAAATCACCTGACAAATATGCATATATGCAATATTTTTGGTCATATCCAAGGTAGTCACGTCCTCATCAGATGGAAGAGGCAACAAATCAATAGGTGCACGAGGTAGGAAACCATAGACAATTTCAAAAGGGCACATCTTAGTAGTAGAATGCAATGAACGATTATAAGCAAATTCAATATGAGGCAAGCATTTTCCCACATTTTCTTGTTATTCTTCAAAACAGCCCTAAGCATAGTAGACAATCCCCCCCCCCCCCCCCCCCCCCCCCCCCCCCCCCCCCCCCCCCCCCCCCCCCCCCCCCCCCCCCCCCCCCCCCCCCCCCCCCCCCCCCCCCCCCCCCCCCCCCCCCCCCCCCCCCCCCCCCCCCCCCCCCCCCCCCCCCCCCCCCCCCCCCCCCCCCCCCCCCCCCCCCCCCCCCCCCCCCCCCCCCCCCCCCGCAATACTCAAATGGCTAGTCTCGATAGGTAAGTGATGCAAAATGGGCTAGGGGTTATCAATGCAAAGGAAAGGGAATATACAATGGAGGGGTACCACGATACCAAGATGATATGGAGGTTATCGTCCGTGTCGATGATGAGTTGCGGTGATCTTGATGGAGATACCAAGATGATGGAGACTCGTCCCTAAGTAGCCGAAACACCTTAGGAAACAGAAAAACCGTAACTCAAAATCTCAAGGACAGAAGTCAAATGGTGGTAGCGAAATGCGGTTGATAGAGGCAAAGGTGTCCCGATGTTTCGATGAGATGGTGGCTATCGTTTTCTGTGGGAGTCGACCTTGACGATCCGACTATGAACGTGCGAGACGTCGCGCCTTAGCAATCGCTAAACCAACTTCCGAGGGTTATTGACCATGCCAGAGCATGATCAACCTGACCACGAGGGTCTGTTTCCTGCGAGAAAACGAAGAACAAGCAAGAAACTGAGATTGCAATCTGGATATTGCGAATATAAGATGAAACTTTATTGATCAAGGTGAGGTTCTGTGACGCCTTGGTCTGGTCGTTGAACACAAACGAAGTATGTGAAGTTGCAGCTATGGCGAACTTTTAATCTAAACAAAACCCAAAGCTTAAACGATGCCCTAAGGGCTGTATATATGGAGGAGATAGGGGGAATTTCGTGGCCCTTGGTGGAGGGGTCCGAAACCAACCCTAACTCTTGTTTCCCCACACATACGGACTCTAAAAACAGCCTATACTTAAGTACTTCAAAAATACATGGGCCCAGCCCAATCATAAGGTGATGCAGCACCTAAAATAGCTTCTGGACGAAATTTATGAAGTGGCATCTTGTATATTTAATCCCATGCTTCATGCACTCATTATGGTGGCTTCAGAGTC